>CAJVPK010000993.1:0-17424 GCA_910592015.1 Diversispora eburnea | reverse complement strand
TGGAACATAACGTATAAAAAACAATAATAATTGTAAATTTTTTTTTTCTATCGAGAAGGGAGAAAAATAAAAAAAAAATGAGCTAATAAAGTTGTCGCATAATAATAATTATAGAATTTAAATAGTGTTAATAATATGCTTATATTAAAAAATAAAATATCTAATTTATTAATTTAATTTATTTAATTTATTAAAAAAGGTTGTCGATTAAAAAAAAACGATTGTGCAATGTATTTTATAATAGTATTCAATATAAGGTGCACTCATAAATTCATCTTCTAAAAACCCAAGTGATGAAAATCCATTTTTTTGAATTCATTTTAATTTTGTATTATACCTTAATGACGTAATACAAAACTGAGTGAAAAATTAATATTACAAAAAATACTTTTATTTCATTATTTTCTTCATTTTTTTTAACGAGATTGAAAGTAGTTAAATCAATAGCTTTTAACTGTACGACAGTCTTCTCGAATCAGTCTTAATTACACAGTTACTTATAATGATTTATAATCGAGTTAAGATAAAAGTTTCGATAAATTGATTGATATATAATAATTATAAGAATAATTAATTAATCTAATAAACCATAATAATAAATATAATATAAATGAAAGTTCCGATTCATGAATAATATTTTTTTTTCTTTTTTTCTCCGCTTTTCTAAAGAATATCAAAGTATACTATTAGGACGATAAACTTCATAGCGTGTTGATCGTAGATTTCATGATGATAATGTAAGCGTTTAAATTTTTGATTATTAGAAAAGCAAGAAATGAATTATAAGATAATAAAATAATAAAATTTGAAAATATTGAAATCGTCTTTTATTATTTAAAGTCTTCATCATTATTTGATTAAGTTTTATTTCGTATAAGTTAAAAAATAATAATTGGCATTTTTCGAGACAACTAGTGTTAAAGCACGAGTAAATTCTTCGAGATAAATTATTACTATTGGTGAGATATAAAGTCTGAATAGATATATCTTATCATCATCACCATCACTAGATTCTTTATAATTTCAAGTAATCGATGAAAAAAATTTTAAAGTAGAAGGCATGGAATCAATGAAAGAACTCAAAATGCTAGAAATGAGGAACGATGCCAGATCAAACACTCAGACAGGAAATTCATTAATGGAGTATTGAGGCCTTTCGACAATCACAAAATTGCCAAAAAAATTTGACCTAAATTCGGCTATCAATAAAATTCAGCCAAAATTCGGAAATTCCAAATTTTGGCCGAGACTTAAAATCACCTTAAATTCGGCTGAATTTAATACAATATTTGATATGTTGAATTGGAAACGCCCATTTCAGAAATATAATACTATTCGGTATATCAAGATTTTTTATTAAAATTCAGCCAAAATTCAGAGTCTCCGAATTTTGGCTGAATTTTATTGATAGCCGAATTAGGCCGAAATATTATATAATATTTTTGGCCTAAATTCAGTCGAAATTCAGAAATTCAGAATTTGTGCTGAAATTTGATATAATATTTCGATATCCCTCAGCTGTCAATAAATTTCAGAATTTCTGAGCTTTGGCTGAATTTATAAACAGCTGAATTTAGGTCAAAATATTATATAACATTCGGCTGTTTATAAATTCAGCCAAAATTCGGAAATTCTGAAATTTAATATAATATTCCAATATCCCTCAGCTGTCAATAAATTTCAGCCAAAATTCTGAATTCTGAATTTTGGCTGAATTTTTGCTAAAATATAATATAATATTTTGATATGCTGTTTTGTTATCAAAATATCAATAAACTTCATAATTTAAAAATCGGCTTAAATTTGGCTTTAAGTTTAAACCAAAATATGATATTTTGACAATATTTATCAACAATTTTGTCAAAATTTGGAAAATTTCAACTTATTAATGAAATTTAGCAAAAATTAAGAAGCACTGGATATTTGCTGAAAGTTAAAAATCAGCTATATATTTTTTAAATTCAACTGCATCAGGAATTATATGGAGGCATTCTAGTATATTATAAGTACAAAACATTCAAATAATGTACTAAAATATTGTGTTCTAGTATGCTATAAGTACAAAACGTTCAAATAGCACACTAGAACATTGTGTTCTAATATACTATAAGTACAAAATGTTCAAATAATACACTTGAACATTGTATTCTAGTATGTTAGTGCCATTTAAATAATATTATAGAACAGTGTTCATATTGTAAAACAATATTTTATTATTATATTATTTATTTATTTATATGTAATTTATTATTTTATTAGTTTATTTATTATTTAGATAGAATATAAGGTAAAGTATAGATTGTATAATAGGTAATACATCAGATGAATTACCAGGTACATCACCTAGATAAATTACTTGTTACATATTGTTACTAGTCAACCTTTTGGGCTAATTTTGTTTTCCAAAAGATAAGTTACAACTAGCAACTTGTAAACAAGAAGAAATGTGTTTACAAATTATAAGTATAAACTTAACTAAAATTAAATAAACAAGAATAATCTAATTATAAAATTAATAATAAGAACTTAGAATTTACATGGATAATTATTAACTATATTAAAAGTAACTATTAAGTTTAAGTGAACAATTTAAAAAATTAAGACTACAGGTAAAAATATTGTCAAGATATCACAAGGTATTATCAAGAGTTTATTATTAATAATTTATATTTGAAGAATATAAATTAGTGAAAAAATAACCAAGTTTTAAGTAAAAAGATATATGTTATTATAAAATAAATCAATAATCTTATCAATTAGGATTGTAAAAATATTAATTCAATATTTGAATTAAATACAAATTCAGAATAATGAGATTTTTATCTAAATTACAATTTTAAAATCTACCTTGGGATGGAAGAAAAACTCATCCTTTTTATAATAATGAACTTGACCAAAAACTTGATCAGTAACTAAGTCAATATCTTTGTCAGTAAGTATGCCAATTAGTTGGCCATTAACTTGGACAATTAGTTGATCAAATATTTGATTGTTAAATTAGTCACTATGATCTATATTATTGATTTATATAATTTATATTACAATAAATAATACTAATAATATATATGCTAATAATAATAAATATAATAGAATAAACTAATATAATAAAATAATATGATAGTGGAGAAACCATATGTAACAACATAATAGATATATCACCTAGGTTGATTATCTTTTACTAAAATTATTAGATTTGTAAATTAGTAAATCTCATAGCATAGTAAATTAAAGAGACATAAATATGAGTCTTTTCTGATCTTAGAGAGAGAGACAAAAAGCAGAGATTCAAATAAGAGATTTGAATAGATCTGAAGTTCCCTTTAATAGTATTTTATCTAATATCTTTAATCTCTAATTTCTACTTTTATTTTGTATTTTTATCTTTATATTTATTAATATATTTATTAATAAAGTTATAACCTATTAAATATCTCTATATTATTAATTTGTTATGCAATCTTCTATAAATTCTGAATAGATCTCATATAATTAACCTTTAGCTATATATCTTATCAAGTGAACAAGTTAGTTTGATGTGCTAAAACCCCTTTCACAATAAAAAACTTATCCATAATATTCCTTTGAATTTACTATCAAATAATTGAGTCAAGTTGATCTAAGTAATCCTTGTAAATTGTGATAATTATTTGTATAATTTTGTTTAGGAATATTAGTTATCCTTCAGACCCTTGTTTACAAGTTGATGTGACAATATAGTGTTGTAAAATATTTTTATTTAATTTCTAATACTATTTAAGTAGAATTTGTACTAAAATTTATTATTATATTGGTAGTATTATTTTCATCTATTTTCAAAAATGTATTGTCAAAAATTAGTTAAAATATATAGAATATTAATAATCTTAAATATCTAAAAGATGATATTTTAGATATTTAACATTTAGGCCATTTTTATTTGATTTATTACATCAGGAAATTTTCACTTACAAATATGTGCAGATATATTTGTAATTAATAAAAACTAAATATATACAAATATATTTAGTGTAATATATGAATTAATGTGAATAAATATGGATTAATGCAGATTAATGTGATTTATGTGGATAAATGTATGAGTGTCAAATATATCTAGATATATTCACCTCCAAAAATTTTCTAATGATATAAATATATATTAGATCATTATTTTAAAAAAATTAAAATTTTTAACTCAAATCTATTTATCTATACTATATATTTACTTGAATATACTACATGTCTATCTGTCTTTCAACTTATTTGTACCAAAAAATTTGTATATTTTTTATTATATAACTAGCTGATATTTTCAAAATTATTAAACTTGTAAACTAACTATTAAACTTGTAAACCTTTATTTAAACTTATAAATTCAATATTAAACTTTAATATTAAACTTGACTCAAACCTAACTTTTAAATTATAACCAAACTAAACTTAACATATGAGAAATTTTATATATAATCACATTTTTGGTTTTGGTTCTAGTTAAAATGTGTTTTTTAAAAAAATTATTCTAATTACATTATGTAAATTTAATATTAAAAATTATAAATCAACTATCAAATTATTCAATTGACATTTAATATAAATTATTTAATTATACAGATTTTGAATTAACTCTACAATTATCAATTTTAAATACCAAAATATCTCTTGCACCAATTTCTTCCAATTTATCCATAATATCAGCAACTTCATATTTATTAATCATACTTTGTACTTCTACCCATTCATCATCTTCCAATGGACTAATTGTAGGAGCTTGACCACCAGGAGTAACTTTAGTAACTTCTTTAAGATGAACACGTTGAACATTATAATTAAGTAATACAAATTTTTGAGCTGCTATTACACCTTTAATACGAGATGCAATTTTGGAAACAAGAGAAGGGTTTGAAGGGTTTTTATTACAAATTAAAATTGCTTGAGTTGAAAGAACAGTGGAAAGAGGATGTAAACCTGCTGCCTTCATTGTTTCACCAGATTCTAAGTAAATAATAAAATTAATTGTTAAATTAAAATATAAAATGTTAAAAGAAAAAAAAATAAGAACTTACCAACTAAATCAACTATTTTTGAATTAAAAAGTAAATTGAAAAAAAAAAAAATCAAGAAAGAATAAATTAAATAAATTAAATCAAAAAATATTATTATTATAAAGAATTTTTAACAAAATATTCAAGTGATGAAGTAATCCTCACCAATTCCATCAGCTAAACCAAGAGCACAAGCTGCTTCAACACTTCCACTTACGAATTCAATCCTTGTCTTGACTCCAGCTTTCCTTTGTTCTTCACTCAAATATTTTTCATCTAATTCACCAAAGTATTTTTCTGCTAAAACTTCAAAACTTGTAACTATCCTTTTTCCCACTAATTCTTCAACTTTTGTTACACCACCTATGACAGGTACCTGCACTTGTAATTTGCATTTTCCAAACCCTAATTCTAGAATCTCCTCTATTTTATCACCAGATTCTGATTCAGCTACCATATCTTGTCCAGTAATACCTAAATCTACATTTCCTTCACCAACATATTTTGGTATATCTGCTGCGGGAAGAAATACAAGAGCAATTGGAAGGTTCTGAACTAGAGCAATATCAAGTCGATTGCGACGATGAAAATTAATATCAGCACCTCCAAGTAAAGAAAGACAATGTTCATAAAGGCGGCCTTTCTTGGGAATACCAAAAAGAAGACGGTCAGGAAGTTTATTTATTAAATCCATCGATTGGTAAAAGGTAAAAAAGAGAAAGATCTAATTTAGACATAAGGTGATATTTATTTTAGAAATATTCCCAAGTAAAAAAAAAAAAAACTTTTAAGAGCAAACTCAAAAACTATAAACAGCATAATGATAGTCACACGTAGAGATTCTATAAATATATGATGTTTATTATCGATTTTCTTAATTTCTTCAATTTCCGGTTGAAATAAAAAAAAATGAATACATATAAAGATAGAGATTTAATGGTTGATGGTAGTATGGTGTATTGTCGTCCTCATCGTTCAGAATCTTGTTCTGAATGTAATTTAGACTTAAGTCCTTTGAATTCTCTCTACAAAGCTCTTTCACAAGTACACGGTGATATCCCACCTCCGAATGCCTTAAATCCAAATATTGCAAGACAAATTTCGAGTTTAAGAGAGAATGGAAATAAAAATCTTAAAGAACAAAATTTTGATGAAGCAATAAAATATTACACTTATGCAATTGAATTTTCTTTTCAAAGACCAATATGGGAACCCCATGAATTGACAGCACAAGAAGTTGCATACTGCTTAGGTAGAAGGTCATTAGCTTATATAAGTATCAAGTCTTTGGTAAACGCTTATGTTGATGCGGAATGGGGAATTAGAATTAAACCTGATTCTGTGGAATGTCATTATCGAAAAGGAAATGCATTAGTTGAAATGAAAAGATATGAAGAAGCAATAAAAGCCTATGAGTTAGGCCTAGAATTTGTACCAAATGATGGAAATTTTAAAAATGTTCTGGAAGAAGCATTGGAAAAAGCATTAAAATTAGCGAAAAATAATTAAGATTAAAAACAAAAATTATCAAATAGATTAATTCCAAAAAGAATAGAAAACTAATCTATCTTTAATTTATATAATTTATATTAGTTAATAATCGGAAAAATTTAAAATTAATAAATGAATTTTTTTTTTATTTTGAAATAAATCTCTTTATAAAATTTGCGTGCACATATACATTTACAAATATGTTTGCTCTAATAAAGAAATAAATTTCTATATCCTGAATTCCATCCAATCTAATTCAATCTATTTTTATTATTTTACTCTTGTTCATTTGTAATTTCAAAAGTTCCCACACTTCCAACAGCCCAAATTTCCTGTTCTTCCTCTAATTCTTCCATTTCATTTATTTCACTTGCCTGCGAAACAAGTTTGGATAACACACGTTTATGAAAATCAGCTACCGATTTAGCTGTTGAAACATCAGTTTTCGACAGAAATTCCTAAGTTGGTCATTAAAAGATTGATTAAAAGATTGAATGACGTTAAGCCGTAATAAGAATAAGAATATAAATGACACGTTTAATTAAAAATAACATATTACCTGTAGCACAGATTCCCCGTTTAAAAGTTGAAGTGTATACAATAAAGTTCTTTCCGCGGATAATTTTAGAGGAATATTTTTATTTTTAGCACATAATATCATTGAAGGAACAATGACGGAAAGATGTGATTTTAAAATCTACAAATTATAATATAAAGTATATTATGAGATACGAATAAATAACAATGTATTAAACGAAACTGAATGTTAATTGAATCAATTAATAAATTACATCTGGATATTTTCTTCCGATTGCACGTATTACTAACAATGCTAGGCGTTTCGTTTCATCAACTAAAGTAGCTGGTTCACGAATATTTGTCGCTAATGGTTCTAAAAGGTGGTATATTTTCTGTTGTTCTTGATATATTTCTGTAAGCAAAATTTTTCCTGCTATAATTATTGATGTATCAGAGATAGATTGCTAATATAGAAGAAATTAATGTTATTAAATATTAAAAAGTAAATCACCAATAGATTATAAAAGAAATTTAATCTAATATTTACATGATTACTAGTTAAACCTACTAATATAATATCAATTATATCATTTGTTATGTTTAAATCAACAAAGACTTTTGGAGCCTCCGCAAGGATGGCATTTATAGACAAAAGAGAACTTTGTTTTGGTGGATCTCCGGTTAGAATTTGAGATCTGATGTTCAAATAAATATTAATAATAAAATCTAAATTATCAGTATTTTTTTTTTCTATTTTATTATTATTATTAAAACGGAAACAAAAAAAACTTACGCAATAATAGGCATTATTTCTTGAGGCGTTACATGTTTACTTAAACTACCAAGTAAACGAGAAGTACCGACAACTATTACTTCTAAATAATAGAATAAATAGTACAGATTAATCTATAAAAACAAAATTCATAATAATAGTCGTGATAATTATAAAATCTCACCTGAATTATCACTTAATCCATCCATCACAACTCCAATAATTCCTTTCTTTGAAATTTCATTCATGTTATTCCCGGCTTTATTCACAACACTTTCTAAGGCGCTTATCATTGTTTCTCGTACACTTGTATCACTTGTTTTAATTCCAGTCACTAACTCAGTAACTAGAGGGTCTACTCTTGTTTGTAAAGAAATTAGTATAACTAGTGCTGATGCGGCACGTGAACGAACAAGAGTACTAGACGGATCGGTTAATGATTTAATAAATGTTCGTTGAAGTTGAGGAAGGAAAGGTTTGAGAAGAGTAGGAATCTTGGTGAGGAGAAAACTATAATTAATAGAATTGATTGAAATATTAATAATAAGTTAATATATATAAATTAAATATAAATTATTTAAGAAAATGATAAACTTTAATCCAACCTTAAAGTTTGCAATATAGCTGCTTTCACTTGTGGAGGATAACGATCCCCTATAATACGAATAAGAGGTCCAGTAATTTGTGTTACAAATGGCTTAAGTGCATCAGCTGAAGTTCTTTGGATAAGATCGCCTATTCCTAAAGCAGACTGTTCACGAATTTCCGGAGTACCATACATCAATCCGTGTAAAAATATTGGAAGTATGGGGCCAATTCCTTTTGGTAAACAAAATCCTGGCAAATCTACACCAGGAACACCAACTTTTTTTACTGATCGACGGACGGGGGTTACTAAATGTTCTAATTCGTCTTTTTTAATTGACTTAGTTATTGAATTCAAAGCATTCCATGCCGAAACTACAACTTCTTTTTGACGATCACCTAACAATAAAATCAAATCATTTATCCACTCAGGTACATATCGCGAATAGTCCATCTTAGTTTCATTACAAAATATCGTAATAATATCGCATGCACTAGCCCGTTTAGTAGGTTCTTCACTTTTAATTGCCTCAAAAAGCATCATCATCAGAGTTTGAATTCCTTCAGAATTATCAATAGAAAGTAACAATGCTCGTTCTGTTTCTTTAAGTTCTTTAATGGTATTCTCATCTGTTTCCATACACAAAGATGCGATAAGTGCAGAAAGAATGTTTGATAATCGTTTGTTAAGGGCAGAGCCAGCAACAGTTACTAATGATGCAAGTGCACGTGCATTAAAGGCTGAAATTGGCACGGAAATAAGGTTTGGTATAAGAACTGGAAATACGACATTAGCACGCACAGCCATTAATTCCTTCAATGCTTCTAATGCATATGCAGAATCATCTCCAGATTGTAGAGAATTAAGGAGCGTAGGCAAAATTTCATCAATTGCCTTATCTCCAACATGTTGTTGGAGTGTATCAAATGCTAATATAATAAATTAATAATAAAAAAATTGTCAATAATAATAATAATAATATTGTTGACAATAATTCAAATTAAAGAATGAGCTACTAAATTACAAATTCTCTTTTTATTTACCATGAGCTGCTGCTTCACGCACTTCACCAGATTCATCAATTAATGCCTTTCTAACAGCAGGTATAATAGAATCAACGTAATCAATAACTTGCACTTTCCCAGCAGTACTCATTACTTCGCTTAATCCAATACAAACTCCTTGACGCATATCAACATCAGATGATTCTAATTTGTTTTCTAAAATTGGAATTATTTCTGAAAGAACGCTTTCACCAAGCTTCCGAACAAGCTCGCCAAGAGTACGCGCAGCTACCTGTCGACGTTCAAGACTTGGACTTGATAAGCTGCGTAGTATCATCTCCATCATAATATGAAGTATTTCCTTGACAGTACGAGGAGTATTGGAAACTATAGATTTCCAAACATATATAGACGATTGACGAACAATTCCGGAAACTTTTTTTACAGATAACGTATCGTTTAATATTTCATTTAATATATATTTGATAGTATTATAAAATAAAGACATTCGAATAAAATTGATCAAACATACCATCTTGTCGCACAATATAAATAGCTGCCAAAACGCGGTCTCGTCTTTCTCTTCCCAGAACTTCTAACAAAGCCTTTTTGCTTGCTTCAGTTCCTCCAGTTTCTTCTTCTTCTTCGCCTTCAACAGCTGTTTTACCACTAATTCCTGTTATTCTATATAATAAATCACCCATGAGTTGAACAGAGCTATGCCTTATTCTCCAATTATCATCAAATAATCCTCTTTCCAATTCCGGAAGCAAAAGATCAACGGCTTTAGTCGCGTAATTCACAACAATCATTCGGCCTGCCCTTAGTGAAGCATCCCGTACATATTCTGATTCATCGGCAAGACCAGATAAGATTGGCGGAATTGTACGACCAAGATAAGGTTGAAATCGTACTCCAAAAGTAGCAGGAAGATAAATAAGTAGTGAAATGAATCCTTCTCGGACATAAGATTTTGAGCTGGTAGCGTTTGTTATGATATCAGGTAGAAGTCCATCAAGTCGTTCAAGTCCTAATCCTGCCAAAACTTCACTAAGACCTTGAGCCGCGCCCTGTCGATCAACACCACTGATATCTGATTTAAGTGTATGGATAAGTTCATTAACAAGATTAGGAAACTTATCTTCACCGAGTTTATCTATCATGGTTCCAAGCGATTTGGCAGCTGTTGCTCGAGCATCAGGTACGGGATCTACCAATACTTCTTTGAGGCTAGGCAAAAGTCTTGGCAAATAAGGAATAAGATCTTTTACATCTGTCAAAGATGCCATATTCCCAACAATTTGTGAGGATTTTTTCTTAACTTCTGTACTTCTTTCCTTCAATCCTCGTTCAAGAATAGGCATTACCTTAATGAACGAAAGTAATAATCAATAAATATGAAAATTTGAATCCACTTATTAATGTACTAAAATTCAATAATTTTATAGCATAACTTACCAATGCCAGTGATGGAGCATCGATATAATGAACAAATGCAGTCTCTAATAGTGAATTTAATGCTGCATTGGTATTTTTGTCAGGATTACTTAACCCACTTAATAAAGTTGGAACAAGGGCTTGAATTTCTGGGTTACTGATAACTTCTCCAAAATGCAATAAAGCTCGATTGGCAGCTGCTTGAACGTTTGTGTGTGAATCTGCAAGTGCATTAGTTAATCTTGGAACTATTGTAGGAAGTGATATTGATAATTGTTTAGGTGCACAAAAAGCCATGGCTCCCAACAACTCTATCGATCCCTTTTTTGTTCTCCATTGACGATCTTCTAAACCTGATAGAAGTGAAGGTAAAATAAGTTTGACACAATGGCCACTAATTTTGCTCATTATTACCCTAGCCGTATCTGCTGTTGTTTCTCGAATATCAGGATGCGTATCGCCAAAGCAAGTTAACAACAATGGCAAAATTTGAATAACATAAGGTTCAAAAAGACGTCCCAAACTTTGTGACAGTGCCTCGAAAGCAAATAAAGCACCTTGTCGACATCTATAATCCTTTTTATTATAAATACCTTCCTTCAAAGTATTCATTATATTACAATCTTTTATAGCTGAAATACCAGTACCCTTGACAACGCCTGCTAAACCATATGCAGCACCTCTTCGCCCTGCATACGTTTCTGAATAATAAAGTTGGTTTAACAAACTCTCAATTAAGTTAGGGGCATTGTCTTTCATCAATTTAATAAGAGGTGGTAAGCAATCGCAAACAGCCAGTTGAACAGACTCGGATGGTGTTTTTAGCGTTTCAAGAAGTTTATCAATAACCACAGGGATTCTTTTATCAGTGGGATCAAAATGTCTAGCTAAAGCTCCAAACCAAATAACAACAGATTCACGAATACGATCATGAGTTTCATTAGGAGCGGCGGGTTGATCCAGATAATTCTCAAATAGGGGCATTAACAAATTAACATTTTCACTGCCACGCTCTTTGATAGCAACCAATCCGGCCTAAAAAAAATTATATTAAAATTTAAAAACACACATACAATCAATATAGTTCAAAAGAAAAGAAATTCACACCTCTAACATTTTTTGCCGAACTTGAGCATTAGAATCACCGACAGCTTCTTTAAATATTAGAAATTCAAAGAAGGATTCTATGTCCGAAGAACTCAAATGATGCGCAAGAGCAGAAAACCCAAGAGCTAGTCCAACACGAGCTCCCCATGGATCTTCTCTATTCAATGATTCGGGGTTCAAGATACCAAGTTCATCGTATTCTGGTTGAATTGGTTTAGCCTAATTGCATATCAAAAATAAAATAAATTATGGAATATGATGAAGAAATCTGCGGTAAAAAAAATATAAAATATAGCCTAATTACCTTTTCATAATAAAGTTCATATAATGATTTAAGCGTTTCTTCTATCAATTCTGGGAATGTTTCGGCTATCTTTCCAAGTGCCTTGGCAGCCGTTGAACTTACATATTTCTCATCATGAACCAGAAGAGGCAAAAGCTCTTCAGCATATTTTGAATCAATGTCCATACAGAAATCATCCCATAAAGATAAAGCTAAATTAGCATTAATTTCATCATCATCTTGACATGAAATCCATAATTCACGAGAAAAGTCAATTTCTGTAAGATCTAAACATTCCAATGCTTGTAAACATGCATGACGAACAAATGCTTCGCCAGAAAGTAACCCTTCAAACAAAACATTTATTTCAATTCTTAACGCGGTATCCCCAATTGCTTCACATAAATTTGTTAGAGCAGTTTTTGCTCCTTTTGTTAATCTAGGATAACTTTTGATTATAAGCAAAAGTGCTTGTATCATTTCACTCCTAGGAATTAAAAGTGAAGATCCAATAGACGAATGGGAAGAAATAATATCCAAGCTAAGTGCAATTTGTTCTATTGACATTTCTAAATATTCATCATTATCTTTTTTGTCATTGAATCCGACACCATTTTGTTGAATAACTTGAAAAATAAGTGCGAAGCAATAAGCAAATGATGATGGAGGTAAAAGCGAACGTTCAGTAATAAACCGAAGACGATAAAGTACGCGTGAAACGAGATGACTTAGAGGTTCTTGAAGCCATTTTTCAGGAATTCCTTGAACTTTCATAGCACGTAAAGTGGCCAACCCAATAGGTATGCGAATACTCTCAATATTTTCAGAAGTTCCAATTTTTAAATAAGTATCTATCCCTCTTTCTCCAATCAGAGGGGCCTTCTGCATAACAGTGTGCAATAATCTCATCAATTCTAATATATTTGGTTCAACAGCTTTAGAGTTACCATTTACCATAGAGTCTATTATATCGAGACCTCTAATTAATTTCAAACGAACTTCTTCAACAGATTTACGTATTTGAGATTCTTTCGCCAACTGTGCATCAACTGCAGCTTTTTCATCTTTTGAGAGTTTAGGTGTTAATGGATCACCCTTCTTCTTGGCAATTTGATCTCGAATTTCTTGTTCCCACTTCTCAGTTTGATAGCCCTTTCTATTGCGATTCTCAACTATTTTTGTTTTATTTCGCTTTAAAACTAGTCGTTTTTTTTTTATGATAAATAAAAGATAAGTCACTTTCAATCATTCTGAATATTAATGATATATAATCATACAATGGATAAATTTTTACCGTCAACAAATAGGGTCCCTTCTTTGGTTTTCCATATTTTAATCTCTTGGTCACCTATATTTTCAAATAATGAAGCATCCAAATATTCTCGACATTGATCGATGAACATATTTACGAATATATCTGGTGAAATAAAGGTGACGGTAGAAATGGCCGACAATGCAGCTTTATAGAAATTCTTAGAATATCATCATCATTAGTAAATGAAATCTTAAAATTAACTAAAAAATATAATATTAATATGTACTTCTGTTCCACTTTCGATATGAATTTTTAGGATGTCCTTAAGTCGATCAGAGTATTTTTCGACCAATTTTCCTGGATCAAGTCGAGCTCGTTGAGTCAACGAAATCCAATTGTATTTGTCGGTAGGTGATACTGAAATATATATATCAGTGATATAACCTTTTTTTTTGAAATAAATTTAAGAAATTATTAAACATTTACCTATGAAAGGATGATGAGCTAAAATTATAAGTTCCACAAGCGATTCTTCAACAATAGATTCTTCTACATTCTTAGAGAAAGTGCTTATAGCAGTAAGAACTTTAGAAAGGCGGTAAGCATTAATGTAAGAATCGGAATGTGCCGGTACATTTGTTGATAAACTAGTTGAATCTTTAGTATTCTTCTCAAGCTATTTATTAGGATTCAAATAGATTCTTAAGCATTAAAAAAATTTATATTAATAAATATATTAGGAAAAATCATGTACAAACATTCAATAACCAATCTGTTAATCCTTCACGTATTAATCCACAAATAAGTCCTGGATTAGATTGAACGCAATTCACAATCGTATCATAAGATTCGCGACGTGTCTGGTAAAACGGAGACTCTGTAAGCATATATATAAAGGCAGTTGCAATGGATATCCTACAACTACAATAACAAATCACTATATTAACAAAAGAAAATTATAATATAATTTTTCCGGTTATTATATACGATGATGATTACCTGGCATCGATCTTCTGTAGTATAACGGAACTTTCATTAATGCAAACACTTTCAAGAGACCGAAGAAACCAACTATTTTCCTCAATATTACTTAATTTTGAGTAAACCTTATTCCAGAGCCAAAACGAAGGTTTCGGTGAAATGCTCAGAATATTTTGGGCAAGTTTTTTTGATTGTATTAATGCGTCTGTGGTTATATTAAAATATTTATGAAATATAACTAAATATTCATTAATTACACGTATTAATAACGGGGTGATGTCTTACTAATTTTTTCATCATTCCAATTTTTTGCTCTTCCTTCCGCAATTGATATAACAATATATCCTTCAATAGGACCTCCGACAAAATTCAAAGGATTAGCTTGAATCTTTTCTAATGTTGAAAAGAGCTGTATAAGAGAATTTTGAGTAACATTACGAAGCGAAGTTGACGGAAGGCTTGTTTCTTCCCAAACAAGACGACCGATTAAAATAGCCCACGCTTTTTTCACACCAGGTTTAGGGTTAGTTAACCCTTCTGTAATGAACTTTGTAATTTTTTTAACAAGTGCGTTATCATCTTCTGCTCTTAACAATAAACCAGCGTGCAATCCTATTGTATCGATTGCCTTTGATAACGAATTATCATTACTTTCTTTCAATACAATAGGTAATAGACCATCTATTATAACTTTAACTACATTAGGAGATTGATATATGTGGCCCAATGATTGAAAAACAATTATACGATGCTCCGGATTGGTAACATTTCCTGTTCAAAATAATAAAATTGTAAAATACAAATTATAAAATAAGATCAAATAAATAATGAAAAACTAAGACTCACTTAGTGTTTGAAGAATTTCATTCACGATTTCTATGATAATAGAATCTTTCCGACTTTTTTCAATCATTATTTTTAATAATTCCGTGGCATCAGATTGCGCAACTTTATTAGTTGATCGAATGTGACCAAGTAAAGGTAGTAAAAATCTTTTCTTCAAAACATTTGACAAGTCAAAAGATAAAGACTTGGCAAGATAAATCAACACTAATTATGAAAAAGTTGATATAAAAATGAAATTATAATACATATTAAAATCTATTGAAAATCCATTAAAAAATAAGCCATTGGAAAAAATATTAACCATTTAATACAATTTCGGGCGCCCTAAGAAGAAGTTTCTCTATAGTAGGAGCCAACTTTGTTTCAAAATCTTCTTCCGTTACCATCGAATTTATAAAATCGTGTAATGAGTCCTAATGCAAGAAGCCGAAATATATTCAGAATTTTGAACTGACCGGCAGGGATATAAAATTCTAAAGCCTAGTTACCGCGGATGTTTTAGTCACGGTGGATTTAGAAGAAACAATGCACGTGATATAAAATTGAATAATGTCTTCCTAAATAATAAAATTTTTAATTAATTAAATTGAATATCCATCAACAACAAAACATATTACAACAATAAAGAAGAGATTTAACTAACCTTGGCGTTTTTCACATAATCCTTGCCACTTCTATTTTTGAGTCGCAAAGAACAATCTATAACCGTTCCAAGTAAAATGGAATTCCTATATATAGGATTACATGATTTCGCGCTAGAAGTCAAATAAGTAATATAAGAAGGAATGTGCGTAGCATTCTGAAAAATGTAATTTTAAATTTTATCGATGAATTACATTAAAATGAATCAAACGACACAAAAATGGATTAAACGACAATAAGGAATATTGTAAATGTTAATACCTTGCGAATAAAACGCCTCACGTCGATTATAGCACTGTGAGTCACACTTTTTCTTCTTTCGGTTTCGTTAACTAAAGAATTCAAAAGTATTGCTTGCGAATCAACTAAACTCTTCCAGTGAGATGATGGTTCTGTGGTATTATTAGATGATAATGCATAAGTAACCAATGCATTTACCCAGGTAAGAAGAACGAATCGAATAGTAGAGGCTGTTGTGTAAGTTCTGATGAAATAATGTGTAGATTAATTGTGTAGATGAATTAACTGATCAACGCAGGAAACAACACTAGTAACACATTTTAAACATTTATTCTACCCATCGGAACTTTTTCGATTTAATTTATCAACTTCTTTAACGACCATTGGAACAAATTTCTTTAAAAATGCCACTGAATTCCAATGGTTGAGTTCTTTAAATATATTCAATATAGAAAGACGTGAAGCTCTATCGGTATATCTCGGATAAGTCAAGAATATAAGATAAAGAAGACTCCCAAGTGATTGATCAGAAAAATCTATAAAATTAAATTTTAATTAGTGTAAGTGAAGAGAAAGTACATAATGAATAGATAAAATCACGAAATGCTGTACCTCCAGCCTTTATTCGAGGTAATAAAGAATGATTTAAGAATTCAAGTCGAATTGAAGTGTTTGAGTTTGTAATACTGTATAAAGCTCGAGATTTTATAAATTCTGTCCAGGAGAGATCAGTCGAGCCAGTTTCAGTAGTATCCTCCATTATAAAGCTTCGATCTTGTACTCGACCAAATGAAATAAATTAATTTCAAAGCTCTACCAAAAAAAATATTGTTACACAAGATGGTAATTAATGTGTCACGTTAGATTTCCACACACCACTAAATTCTTTTTTCCTATTTTGTTTGAATCATGTTGGCATCATGTGTGGAATTCGCAATGTGAGTGGTGAATCCCACGAAGTTCCAGGAAAAAGATAATCAAAACACTTGCCCATGATATTCTTTTTTGGCAAGATTTTCTTCTTGCATGGAAAAGGAAGAAAAATCCTTGTGTTTTTATTGTAATCTTAATAGTAATTGATTTTGTAATGGTAATCAATTTGAAATTGATATCCATTTTGAAATCGATTTCCATTAAGAGTGACCTCCCACTCACCCTCCAGAAATCTATGTTCTTTATATAAAAAATAAATAATTCAAAGAATATAATAGATTCATGTAATGGATTTTTGAAAAATTCA
>CAJVPK010000992.1:0-17436 GCA_910592015.1 Diversispora eburnea | reverse complement strand
AAAAGGACATTATGTTAAGAATGAAATATCGGAATATGGAAGGATTAAATTATTAAGAGGTATCTTTACTTAATTATGTTACAGAGATTATGAATTTTATTTTCATTTTTACATATTTACATGTTATAATCTCCTTTGTATTTAGGTGCTGACCCTAAAAAAGATCAAAGCTATTTTCTCTCAGCGGTTCTTGAAGAAAAATTTCGAAATGTAAAGTTTAATATATAATAATATGTTTTTATATAATATTAATCATAATAATTATAGGTAATATTCCCAATTGGACATATGCTTAAATCGGATGATAAAAAAACAGCACATGAAGCAAAACTTGCCGTTGCAAATAAAAAAAGAAAGTGTTTGCTTTGTGGGTAAAAAGAAACCATTTTCGGAATTTCTGGAACAATATCTTATTGGTCAACTTGGTGACATTAAAACTTTGGATGGTAAAATCATAGGTAAAATTTTTTTTGCTTTTTGTTATTTTAGTTACATCGATCGTTTATTAAGTGGTAATCGTTTAAGGTCAACATAAAGGACAACATGCGTACACAATTGGTCAACGTGTTCAGTTTCTTAATTGCCCAAGTGTGTAGTCATAAATAATCTCTTATTCGAAAATATATATATAAATATATATAATTTTATTTAAATATATAAAATTTCCAATCTAAACTGACATTATATGATAAAGCTATTATTACGAGTGAATACTATATTAATATCCTTTTTTCAGAGGTAATCCAATGTTTTTCTCTAATAGCCTTATTGCCAAAGATTGGTGGATTTAGGAATTAAAGACGGTGCGATAATGATAATATATATGAATAAGTTAACTTGTATGTATATATAAAATAGGTGCTTTTTTTTTGATCAAATAAGATATCGTCAAGATCCAGATCAATTTAAAGTGCAATTAAGGTAATATTTACTACATAATTCGTTTACTGTTTATTTGAATAAATTGTTAAAATCATTGATTTACTGAATGAATAATTTCTAGATCTGATAATAAATATTTTGTTGAATTTAAAGAACCTCAATGGACTATAGCTCCGGGACAGGTGTACATTATAATTAAATTAAATCATTTTTATTTATATTTTCATTTATAATTTATTATTTGATTTAGTATGTTGTATGGCAATAGGTGCCTTGGTTCCAATCAAGTCTTAGATAATCAAATAATATAATTATTAAGATAACTAATTAAAAATATAATTAAATGAGTATTTATAGTAAGGTTTAAATTTTATATTATTTATAACTTTCATTTTTCTATTAACCTTCCATCCATTCAACCGTTTTTTTTTTTCATTTTTATGATTCTTGCAATGTTTCTTTATTATAAAATTTCTTCATATGATATGCCATGTGGTACATGTGATGTGGTTTTCAGAAACGAAAAAGGAAATGATGTCATGTAGTTTTAATTACTTGTAAATAATCTTAAGGGTTAAGGATTAGGATATAATTTTTATTAAATATCCCTCAATTTCTCATGTGAAAAATTTCGAAGAGGCGTAAAAGCTTATATGGATAAAAGGTGCTAGCGGCAAATCTTATGAGGAAATTATGTTGCATATGGTTAAAATGCTAATCAATCTACATCCTAAATTATGTGTCAAAAAAACTGAACATCACTCAGTTGAAAGATTAACACGAGCAAATAATATACTTTTCAAGCAAATTTTTGTTTTATCTAAAGTCTTCGATTTTGGTAAAAAAAAAAAAAAAGGTTACATCCACTGAAATGGATTTTGACTTGAAACGTAAAGTAAAAGCACAAGAAATCATTAACAATTAACAGTTTGATTCTGTATTCTATTTATTTTGTTCACAAATTTTTTGAAAAATAAAAACTTCACAAGGCGCAGTTCTAAATTCTGCCGACCAGGTAGATACGTTACAGAAACAATTTTTAAATAATTTCTAAATAAAAGAAATTTTGAAGATCGAGATGGCAACTCAAAAAAATCAAAAAGATGAGATTTATGAGTAATACTAGAGTTGCAAATAAACTACTTCATGTTCTGTGAATTTTCCTAGGATAAAGTTGTTTTGTCCCAATCATCCTTGGATATCATCACTAAAGAACTGATAGGTTCATTAAGGAACAGAATCTGTTTCTTAACCACAAATATTTCATTTACATGAAATTTAACGGATATTCCTTTATCACCTTCACATTACGAGAGTATTATCTATAAATAAAGCTTGATATAATCAAATTCCTTATTTTTATTATACCATTTTCTCAACTTTTAAGTAAATATAAGAAATGTAATGAATTTAATCGAGATCTATCTTATATCTGGAATAAAATTTATCAAATTTATCAGGATATAAGAAGTGAGTTAAATAAAGTAACTTCTTTTAAAACGAAATATTTTCATAATTAGTTGTAAACAAAAAAGTGGGAATTATAGTTTGCTTGCTAAAAATGATAACGATATAATATTAATGCAAGAAGCCACAATTTCATATTACTCTTGTTTTAAGAGTTTATAATTTGTTAAAGAAAAAAAGTCATTCCACAATATAATTTTCCGATAAAAAAACAAAATATCATCAGACCTGTAACCTCTCAAGGTTACACCATATAATCTAGATTTCATCTGTCTCAGAAAAATCTCGTAGTCAAAAATCAACCAAAGTAATAAAATTTGGTACATCAATACGTGAAGAAACGAATTTTTCATTATTATCAAACCTTTCACTTATGCTTGAGACTGTAATAAAACTTCGTGGTTTAGGACAGAGTGGTTTTAGTTACTAGTGGTACGATTGGAGTTGGACTAAGACTAGAAATGGATAAGAAATAGCTTCAATTCAAGTAATTTTATTGATTCTTAAAAAAAAAAATATTAAATCAAGTTTTCTATTTTGCATAATAATAATTGATTAATTTTTGGTTTATAGGCCGTGGTAGCTTTTGGTCAAGGAAGATTGATGAGAATGTATGATGACTTACATCGGCAAAAGAATTTGTTGATTCAATTGACTAAATAAGCAAGAAGAAGAAGAATAATAATAATATGTACTCAATATCTTAATGCACATTCTCTGAATTGTTAGCTATGGGCATAGTTCACATTGTTAATGAGAATGATATTGTTTCTGTGAGTGTGATCATCCTTTATAATTATTATTCTTATTAATTACCTTTATTATTATTATTATTATTATTTTATTATTGTTTTTATTATTATTATTGTTTTTATTTTTTATTTTTATTATTATTATTATTTTTTTTTTATCTTTATAAATAAAAATTAATATTTTTTTTTTTATATAAATAAAATTAATATATTTTTTTTTTATATAAATAAAATTAATATTTTTTCTTTATAAATAAAATTAATTTTTTTGTAATTCAAAAATAGGAAATCAAATTTGGGGACCTTTCATCATAACTATAATGTTTAATGCAGATTACTTATTTTAATGACAATTTATACTAACCAATCCTAATTCTAAACTATTGAAGTTGTTGAAAATGTCGGTTCTTTGAAAAGTCAAGGTTTGATATAACTTTTATTTTTTGTAAACAACAACATATACATTAAATATTTTTATTTTTTTTTTATTTTTTTTTTCATTAAATATAAACATACATTGAATAAATTGGTAGTGACCGTTTCATCGCCTGGAAGTTCATTGGACAGCCGCCGGAATTGCCACAATAATGTCATCTATGGATGTAAAAGTTTTGATATTGTAAAAATATTGGAATATGTTGGTTCTGAGTGTGTAATACATAGATTACTTTTTGAGAATAATTTATAAAAAGTCATATTTAATATTTTATTATATAGAAAGAATTAGAAAAATGTGGAGATATCATTTAAGTAATTTAAGTAATCATGTTTTTATTGATTTTTATTTATAATTTTTAATGAAATCTAATTTTTAATACAAATGAATGAATAAATAAATACTTTAAATAATTAAATAAATGATACAAAATGATACAAAAAATAATAAGCAAATAATAATTATCCTTCATAAATATATAATAATAATAATAATAATAGAATTAATAAATAGTTGTATTTGTGTTTGTTCCATCATTAACTTCATTACCATTTACTCCACTACTATGACTGAAAGAATAATTAAAAGCTGATTGATCATTTGGATTATATTTATTATATATATTATTAAATTTATCGTCTTTTTCAATTTGTAACTTTTTTACCATATTTGATAATTCCGAGACAGCTTCATCATCTGATTTGGTAATGTTTGAAGTTGTTCTTTGAGAGTTGAATTCTTTATCAGAGTAATCCTGAATAATAATAATTAAATTATTTAAATTATATTTAAGATTAATAATAAAAAATATTATTTTTTTTTTTTTAAAAAAATATTTACCTTTATAAGTTTAGTTAACTTTCTATAATCAGGATCTTCATGATGAATCTGTGCACATTCTTTCTTCAAACGTTGAATTACTTCTCCATAAGTTGGACATTTTAAAAATCCTTCTAAACTTTGATTACAATTTAAGCAAACTAATCCTAATTGCTCTTTAAATTTAATATCATCTATCATATTATTATTATTAAAATTATTATTACTGTAATTATTATTGTAATTATTATTATTATTATAATTATTATTATTATAATAATTATTATTATTGTAATTATTATTATTATTGTAATTATTATTATTGTAATTATTATTATTGTAATTATTATTATTGTAATTATTATAATTATTATTATTGTAATTATTATTATCTTTTTTAACAGCAACTTTACATAATTCTTTAAGATTAGATTTAGGAAATCCACATTTACCGCAAGCAGCAATTTGATAATGAACATTTTTAGGGAATTGACATATTTCACAAAATTGTTTTTTAATTAATTCTTTACGTTCATTGAGAGTTGCTTCCATTTCTAAAATCCATTGATTACAAGATTGACATTCCGCGAAATCTGAATTCGGTTGTCCACATCCATGACATATTCCATATAAATCACGATGAAGTTCAGTAGGTGAAATTGGATAATTATTATTATTATTATTATTATTATTATTATTATTAATATTAATAATATTATTATTAATATTTAAATTATCATAAGAAAATCGATAATTATTATTGATTGAACGAGAACGAGAATGAGAATGAGTAGACGTTGGAGTAAGAATTGGAGTTGGAATATTTCCATTATATGTTTGATTAGGTACATAATTATTTGGTGACATGACAAAAGAATCTCGATGGTCATTAAAATAACGTGGTGGTACCTGAGTGTTTATATTAGAAGTATGAAGTGGTGGAAGTGGTGGTGTATGTGTAGGTGTTGGTATTGAATTTTGATGATGATTATTATATACAGAATTATTAGTATTTGTATAATTTTCCTGAGTTAATGGTTGAAATGTTCTTGGATCAACGAATCCTCCAGGATATTGAGATTGTCGTTGAGCTACAGGGTGAGGTTGACCTGAATATTGATGATGTGGCGTTTGATGCGTTTGATGCGTTTGGTGTGTTTGTGATGAAGTCGGCGCCACGAAAACATTATTA
The DNA here is from genome assembly GCA_910592015.1 of Diversispora eburnea. Classification (NCBI taxonomy): domain Eukaryota; kingdom Fungi; phylum Glomeromycota; class Glomeromycetes; order Diversisporales; family Diversisporaceae; genus Diversispora; species Diversispora eburnea. The sequence goes on along the minus strand of CAJVPK010000992.1, from coordinate 11,888 downwards.
TTATTATTTACTGGAGGTTTATATGACATTCTATTACTTTTCATTTTCTTTTAACAAAAAAAAAATGTAAAATTAAATTGAAAATTAGATTAAAAATTGGACTGAAAATATTGAAAATTAAATTGAAAATTGGATTGAAAATATTGAAGCGAAGAAATTAGGGAGGAATTTTATTGAAAATTTTTTTTCCAAAAAAATATGAATAATGTGGATATTTTCATGCTTGTCTTACATACACATCTGTACGTATAAAACTGTATTCACGTGTATTGTTATGTATGTGGACCAGTAATTGCTGAATTATATATTTTATATTATACTATACATATTGTGCATATTTTCTTTGCGGAATTGATACTTCATCTTCTCTCCAATGCATATTGTGCATATTTTCTTGCGGAATTGATACCTCATCTCTCCAATATCTTTACCCTTTATTATTCTTTATATGTTCTCTTTGATATATTCTCCTTTGTTTCATTAAATATGTCATTTATATATAGTACAAATATCATCATTTGACTTTTGAAAATAGAAAACAAAATGGTGTATATACTGTATACCAGTGTTGTACATTTTACGTCCGAGTTTTTGTCCGCGTCAGCGCTGTCCGTACTCTTAACTAGCGCTTATTAATATATATTGAAACCTTGTGAGTATATGCAAAATTCAAGTTTAAACAATTTTAATTAATGGCTAAAAATAGGTTTTATAATAAAATTTTGCGTTATTTACGTTGTAAAGTAATTTATTTTTGAAGCACTGTCCAACGGTATCCCTTGATAACACTGCTGTATATGCAACTATAATTGATTGGTCAACACTCAGAAGAATAAAATTGTGTAAATTAATGGTCATGTGAATAAGAGAGAACATCAATAAAATTATAAAATTAGTAATTTTTTAGTACAGATATTTAAAATCTTGACTAACTGGATATCTAAATCGATTAAAAGTTATTGACCTACAAAGTTCGGGTATTTACATATAAATAAAAGATTGAAACGGCCAATTCCTGTAACACGAGCCTTTATAAAAAAATAGAAATTTTTACCCACATGATCTCACGTGTAATAAAATTCTCTCACGGGAGGCAAAAGTTTCTTTTTGATAATTTTTTTTTGATATCAAGATACGCGTGAAAAAAGTGGTTATTTTTTGATATGCCTTTAATTATTTATTTATAAATGCATCAAAAAGATAACATTTTGTCACATGAAATTTGATATACAAAAAAATAACCACCATAGAAAATTAGAAAATTCAATGATTCGAGACATTCGAGACGAAATTTCTGAAAATGACTAAATTTAAAAAATATTATATGATTGGTTGGATCATCAAGTCATTTATCTAAATTATATTTGTGTGACGGAAAATCATTCATTCATAGCATTCATAACTAAATTTAAAGAATATTATATTATTGGTTGGATCATCAAGTCATTTATCTAAATTATATTTGTCATTCATTCATATCATTCATAACTAAATTTATATGATTGGTTGGCATTTATCTAAATTATATTTGTGTGACAGAAAATCATTCATTCATTCATTCGAGATTTTTATTTTTTTCCCCCATCCCTAAAAAAAGCACAATGGTAAGCACAAAAAAACATACGGCAATACATGGCAAAAAAAAAATTTTGAAAAAGTTTGAGTTCAAAATCAAAATCATCAGTTTATAATGTAACATAATTTAATAATTAATTATTTATAATTTAATCTTCAGGATCCTTTCGTGGGAATAGCGATATATCTAGGAATCCTTAGTTTATTAATATTTATATTGTTAATGGGACCATCGCCACGTTTCAGGTAAATTTTTTATTATTAATATCATCAATATTATCTGTTATTATTGAATTATTTTTGGATATATATTTTATCTAATATTTTATTTGATATTTTATTCTTTTCGATATTTTAGAAATGGCATAATTGGGAAATTAAATTATCTCATAACGGTTGCTTTATTTAGATGTTTAGGGTAAGTACTTAAAATTAATGAATGAATTTATTAATTTTATTAAGTTTATTAATTTGATTATTATTTATATTAAAAATTTTAAAAACTTTAGAATTACAATTCGAAAAGTGTTGGGGAACAGAGTTTCACGAATGACTGATGGAATATATTCATATTGTATGGAACAAAAGAATCCAGTTTTACCAGTAAAGAAGAACATTTTAATTTATTATTATTATTATCATCATCATCATCATTATCATTATCAATAATAATATTAATATTATTTATTATTATTATCATTATTATTTTTAGTCAATCTTTTTATTTCTCATGACTGGATCAGTTTATACATTCTTTGTCGCGGGATGGCATTATGTTCCAGGACCTTATGTTTCCAAAATACATGTGTAAGTAATGTTCATTAACTTACTATTTATTTTTATTACATTTATTTATATCTATTTATTCATTTATCTTTATATCCATTCATTCATTTAATAATAATAATGATGATGATGATGATGATGATAATAATAATACAGATATATTATTCCCTTGATAATTGCCTTTACATATTTATCATATATAATAGCATGTTATAGTGATCCTGGAAGAATTTCTAAAGAGAATGTAGTTAAGGCTTGTAAAATGTTTGAATATGATTGTTTAATGTTTGAACCAAGAATTTGTAGAACTTGTTTATTTCCAAAGTAAGAATTATTTTTCTTTCATGATAATTATCATTATCATTTTTTGTTTCAAAGGGACATATAAGAAAATAATTATTTTGTATAATAGACCTGCTAGATCAAAACATTGCTCACTATGTAAAATGTGTGTGGCAAAATCTGATCATCATTGTAAGTGAATATTTTTTTTTCTTTAATAGAGAATTATTATCTAATTACTAAAAAATATTATTATTTTTTTTATTGTTTACATTTAATAGGTGCCTGGATAAATAATTGTGTTGGTCTTAAAAATTTTCGTTATTTTATTTTATTTTTATATTCATTAGTTCAAATATGTTTCTATGGAACATATATAATATTATGTATATTTTGTGGAATAGCTAAAAACATGAAGTTATCTTCAGCTTTGGTTAAAAATCCAATAACAGGAATGAAAAGTAAGGTTTCTTACTATCAAATGGCTTTGGTGAGTTTTTTTTTTTTTTATTCATCTTATTTATTATATTATCATTTATTCATTTATTTATATTTATTTTTATTTCTATTATACATTTATTTAGTTATTAATTCATTATGAAAGTTTTTTGGGAATATTAGGACTATTTATTGCTTTAGTTGGAATAGTAATTTTAGTATTCTTAGGTTATCAATTTTATTTAATTTTCTCTGGTTTTACGTCCAATGAATCATCAAAATGGTCAGAAGTTGAAGAAATTATTATGGATGAAGAATTATGGGTATATGAAAGTGAAATTGAACCAAAGTCAAATGATAATAATGATAATAATAACAAATCTAGAAAAAAGAAAAAGAATAATGATAATGTGAATAAGAAAGATATAGGTATTGAAGAAAAAGAGAGAAAAGTGAATAATAATATTATTATTAAAGGCAATAAAACGTATTGGATAAAACCTAATAATCTTAGAAATAGACAAAATAATCAAAATAGTAATAATAAGATAACAAGTGAAGGAAGTAATGCAAATAGTTCAAATAGTGCAAATAGTGTAAATAATGAACATCAAGAATTATTATCATCACAATCAACAACTGCATCAACAACAACAATAAAAACAACACCAGCAACATCACAATCAAATGAATCTAATAATGGTATTCAACGATTTGGTAAACAAGTGAAATCAATATCGGAAGTAAAGAATATTTATGATAAAGGAAAATGGAATAATCTTCTTGAGGTTTTGTTTCCACCTTCGTTATAAAATTTTTTTAATTCATTTGATTAAAGAGGTATAACTTTAAGAATTATTATTTGAAATTGGGTCTCCAGATGTTTTTTACAATATTATCATTATTATTATTATTATTATTATTATTATTATTATTATTATTATTATTATTATTATTATTATTATTATTATTATTATTAAAATATAGTTATAGTGTTTCATTCAATTAATGATAATAACAAATACACATATATAAAGATGCAATATTTATATACACTATATACACTTTAAATTATAGAATTTATTTCTTATCAACATGATAAGATTTCTATTTGTAAACTTTTTCAGATACCGAATTCCCTTCCTTTGCTTTCTTACTGATAATTTTTTTGTTTTTTTTTTTTTTTTTTTTTTGTTATTATCTTTTATCATCAAAAATAAAAGAATGAAAGTTCAATGAATTGATATTTTTTTTTCTTCGAACTTTTCAATTATTATTATATATATATTTATTTATTTATATTTATTCATTTATTTATATTTATATATATATATATATGTATATATATATATGTATATTTATATTTATATTTCTTTATATTTATATTTCATTCATTCATTCATTCTTTATACTTATTTATTCAGTCATCGTCAATTGCCCAACGAGTTGATGTTTCTCTTCGAATATGTGCAGTTGCTGGATCTTGTATTGACGGTGCATCATTAATATTAATATTATCATTATATGGCAAAGGGTTTTGAGTTGACACTAAAAAAAAAATTGATAAAAATAAAATAAATAAATGTGTATAATAAATATTGACGACTCAACAAGGTATATTATAATGAATTATTATATTTATATCATATTTATATTATATTTAGATTATATTTAAATTATATTTACCATGTCTTTTTAATCCTTTGCCAAAATTTTTTAGAACAATTATAGCCCAAATTAAAGTTAACTAAAAAGAAAATAATAATTTAATTTAATTTAATCATTTATTTATTGATAATTATGATTAAATATTATATAAAGTAAAATACTTACAATCGCCATCACGATACCAGATGTGACTAAATTTAAATAAATAATAATTAATTTTTTTTTTTTTTTGGTAAATAATATAAATAAATGGTGAGATTTTTACTTACTGTATATAATAAAAAAGTACCAACTATCTTGTGATGAAGCTCGAGTTGATTTAACAAGTAAAATTATAAAATCTAAAATTGTTATCATCCAAAGGCCTATAAACATTTTCATTCTTATATGTGATTCTTCTGATAACTATTTATAAAAAATATAATAAAATAATTAGTTAATAATTAATTAAAAAATAATAAATTAATTAATAAGTAATAATAAGTAATAATAAGTAATAATTAATAATTAATTACTTACAGAATGATAAGCAAGCCATTGTAGAAAAATTATTGATATAGTTACAATCACATGAATATAATATATTATACTACGAACGTATCCATTTTCAATAGTAAAACAAGCTTCTATAGACATGACTATCATGAAGAAAATATCTAATTTTAACAACATTACAAAAATCAACATCGCTCTATAATATTCTTTTTTTAAAATAAATAAATAAATAAATAAATAAATATAAATAAATGAAAATAAATAAATAAATATTATCATAGAGAATAACAAAAAAAAATCAATAGAAATGAAAATTACTTCTCATTTTAAGATCGGCGCCAATCCTCGTATATATTTGCCACCCAAAAGCCTTAAATATTTATTGATTATTATTATTATAAGGAAAATAGTTATAAATAAATAAAATAAAATATCAAATAAATAAATATAAAAAATACCTGATATAATTTCACCGAGAAAAATCCCATTAAAGTTGCACATATCAATGATATGCCTATTAACAGTGCTTCGTGGCTTCCTAGTTGAAGATCATAAGATTTAAATTTTTCAAGAGAACACATTTCTATTGTAGTATTTTTCCATATTTTTATTTCTACAATTTGTATCTAAAATTAAATAATTATTTTTATTTTTAAAAAAAATAATTAATAAAATAAATAATTAAAATAAATAAATTAAATTAATTTATAATACATACAATAGCAAATAATCCTGTTAAATAATTTATCACCGCAATCGTTATAATTTGTATAGAATTTTGATTTACAACCTGGTAAATTGTAATAATAGTTAAAAATAAAGTAACATTCGTTAATTCGAGACATTCACAATCAATAATTCGAGACAAATTCGAGAAAATAATTAAAGACATTAGATATTTACCGCATCGAAACAAAACCACACTTGAAAAACGTTAAACAATATAAAGATTACATTTTCCCCAAAAATATTATTAATTCTATTAGAAGCATTTTTTATACAACTATTTTGATCATTTACTTCATCTCGAAATTGATCTGCGGCGTCTTGATTTCTAGAAATAATAAGTGCTTCAAATATAATTGTAATGAGAGATTGTATAATCGACGTAATAATGAATGCGCGTGTCCATTTTGATTCAGTTACCCTGGAGTACTAAAAAGGGAAAAAAAAAGAAAAAGAAATAATAATTTTTTAATAACAAACGTGAAGAATAATTCCAAATAAAATAAAGAAATGAATTTTAATACGTACCGAATCCAGAAGGTACGTTTTTATTTTAGTTAGTTTAAAAAATACTTTTGTCATATTTTTTTTTTTTTTTTTTTTACTTTTATTTATTTACTTTATTACTTTACAATTATAATGTTGCTATAATTATTTATTTGGTTATTTCCCGAAATTTTCTGAAATCGCTCAACGATAAATAAAAATATATATATATATATATCAAAAAGAATTATTCTAAGAAATTAATTAGAAGAAAATTTAAAGGATAAAAAAAAAAGTTCCTTGCAATAGAAAGATAAAAAAATATTTTAATTTTCCATTGTTTCAAAAATGAATTTAAAACAATTTTAAATACTCAATAAAAATAAGGCTAAAAAATGATCCTTTTTAGAATAACCTTATCGTAAAATATACAAACAAAAAAAAAATTGATAAAATAAAACTATAAAACATATCATACATATAATTTATTTTTATTTACAGGATTTATTTGTGTTTTCGTGTTTGAAATTTCGAGACATTTTTAGATATTAGAAACATTTCGTGGTAAATTAAAATCAATTGTTACTTGATGATCATTTCTTTAATAAGCAACAATTAATAACAAAAATTTAATAATATTATTCTCGTCACTTGGCAAATTTATTTAAAGTATCACTAGATATATTTTTATATTTATGATAGGAAAAACAATGAACACATGTGTACTTCTTCATAGAATTTCTATGTACTCTTGGTTCATCGTACATTATACATAACATATTTATTTATTATATTTTATTATTATTTATTAATTCATTTATTATTAATTATTTGACGTTTGTTTTGGAATAATTACAAAGCACGTAAATTTTTAACATGATTGAAAAAGATAAATTTATCATTTTATTTTATATATTTATATAATTTATATACAGTATATTTAAGAAAGAAATAATAACAAATACAAAAACAACGCAATGTGTACTCATTCTTTCTCACCACTACCGGAATTGAAATATCAGAAATATCTTCAAATATTGAATCATCATTCTCCTTTCCCACCAGAATTAGTATTACCATGTTCCCTATCAGGATTTAAATCATCAGAATCAAAATTATTATAATTACTATCGTTAAAAACTAATTTACTTCCAATATCAAGAGATTCATCTATATATCCCAAATGTAAAAATCTCGCCCAAAGAATTGCCAAGAATAAAAATGCCCATTGACAAATTAAATTTGCTGCTCGAATTTTACATGTGATTAAAATTTTATTATCATATTCTTCTTCATCTTGAAAATCAGAACAAAAGAGAGATGTAAATTCGCCCCACGTAAGATGTGTGTAAAGCACTTGATAAAAAAATGAAATTAAAGAATTATATTATAAATATTTTTTATACTTTTTAATAATTTGTTATAATTTTTATATAAAATTTAGTTATACTTACATGCCCAAACCAGCCATGATAAAAGTAACCACCTTGATCATAATTAAAGTAAAGAAGAAATTAATCAATTCCAAGAATTTGAATTTATAAATAAATCAATATAAAAATATACTTACATTAAAACTTGCTTTAAAGATTCATATGAAATCAAACAAAATCTACAACAACATTTTTTTATTGAGAGATATATCACTAAAACTAATTATATATGTATATATAATAAATAAAATTCATTTGAATAAATTCAAAGTTATATCAGACAAAGGATAGGAAGAATTATAATTAATTTTAAAAAACTTACAAGGACCAAAGAGAGAAATTACCAAATAACTGTAAAGTAAATGCAAATAATATAATAATATATATTAGGATTATATTAAAAATTATAAAAATAATTAGTAAAGAAAATAAATGTTTAAACTTACATGATTTCAACAGAAATTTCTAATTTTCTTTTATATTTTATAAAAAATATAATTTTAAGAATTTCTAAAAAATGAAAAATATTTAATGATACAATGAGAGAAAAGATGATAATAATGCCACATTCAGATCAATATCAAACACGCCCATACAATAATTCAACGAGAGAAAATTACCTAAAGCAGGACATCCAAAAAATAATATTGTTAATGGTATTAATAATACTATGCCTAAAGATATTTTTAGAAATTTCAGAAATGTGAACTTCGGCGACTTCGGCGACATAACTAACGATATTATTCTTCGATATTCTCGTTATTACAGTTCTATCTCGGTAATAGTTCTATCTCGGTAATGAGATAAATGTATATATATAAAAGGTATATAAAAATAATAATTGATTTTGATATTTGATTTTTTATTTCGATGATTTTTTAATTTCAATTAATTAATTATGATATAAATGTGGTTCAAGCTTTGAACAAGTTTTTCACCGAAAATTTAATATTTTTTTCATTTCAAAATTTCAGAATAATATACAAATTTTTTTTTATCAACCAAGACAGAATAAAGAAAGAATGATGTGATAATAATGAAAAATCGGGTGTAAAATTAAATGGAAAATATTCAAATTATCGGAAAATCGAATGTCGGGAAATAATAAAAATAATAATTTTGAGACTAATGGCTTAATATCGTTCAAACATTAATATATATTTAAGCCCGTTTTGAAGGCTTAGAAAAATAAATAAACAAGAATTTCGATGAACAATAAATGAGTGGATCGTGTTAAACTAAGCCTTCTCTATAAAATCTGACTATGATTCAATTTTTTAAAAAAAAAACTAGGAAAGGAATATTATTTATTTCGCTCTCATTCATTACTAATATTATTCCATTATCCACGGTGTTGGGATAAAAATTCGTAATCTTTATTATTTTATTTTTCTTTATTAACAGTTAACTTTACTTTATTATTACTTCTAACTATTGATTATTAGTCTTATTATTCTTATTTTATTAGTATCACATTATAATTATTATTATTGTTATGTTTATTGCTAATAATTGGAACGCTTAACATGTTAATTGGATTTCACTACTTATGATAGAATATTGTAATCATCCAAAGGATGACCAGGGAGACTGTCAAAATTCTATAAAAAGGAGTAACAAATTAATAAAGGAAATAAACTGAACTGACTGATTGATTGAGTGTTTCAGTCCAGTATTATGTTTTTATTTTTGTAATTACGTTATTTGATTAAAGTAATATCCTATCTTTGATTCACCACTTGTTCTATTATCTTACCTTCTTTTTGACTCTGGTTGTTATCTGGAGTTAAAAACCATGTACTTTTAACTGCAGCTCCTGTTGCAATTAATATTTAAATCATCAAATGTAGAGAAAACCAAAATAAAAGTAATTGTAAACGAGAAGTGTGAGTTAATTAATTAAATCTGCTAAAAAGATCAATTATATTCTTAAATATGCCCAGACAGATAATTGAATAACAAAATTCCCAACAGTGTAAAGGTTGTTTCTACAGGTAATTTTTCCACAAAAACGACGCGTGAACCACTACACCAAAATCTTGATGTTTTACATCACGCGCTGATTATTAAGTCATATTTATTGATGAATTAAAAATGACACCTTTTTGCAGTATGGCAGCCTTAAGATCAGTTCCAGATAGTCCACCTTGTTGTTGAGTAATTGATGAGGTAGAATCACTACCTGGAGTAGAAGAATGCTGAGATCTATGAATTACACACTCGGAGGCATACCCAAATATTTTTCCAATATCAAAACTTTTACATAATTATTGTGGTAATTTCTGGCGGCTGTTGCGATAGTTTTGTACTGTACCCAATGAACTCCCAGGCGATATGGTCACTACCAATTTATCTAATATATATATATAATGTATATGTTGTTGTTTACAAAAATAAAAGTTATATCTTCAAAACCAATATTTTCAACAACTTCAATAGTTTAGAATTAGGATTGGTTCGTATGCAAGTAATCTGCATTAAACATTATAGTTGTGATGGCTGAAGGCCTCCAAATTTGATTTCCTATTATTATTATTATTATTATTATTATTATTGCTTACATCGGTAAGAGAATTTGTTGATTCAATTGACTAAATAAGCCATCATACATTCTCATCAATCTTCCTTGACCAAAAGCTGCCACGGCCTATAAACCAAAAATTAATCAATTATTATTACGAAAAAATAGACAACTTGATTTAATATTTATTTTTTTTAAAGAATAAATAAAATATCTTTTTAAATTACTTTAATTGAAGCTATTTCTTATCCATTTCTGGTCTTATGCCAACTCCAATCGTACCACTAGTAACTAAAACCACTCTATGTCCCAAACTACGAAGTTTTATTACAGTATCAACCATTAGTGAAAGATTTGGTAATAAGATAATAATGGTAAATTCATTTCTTCTTCACGTATTGATGATGTATCAAATTTTTATTACTTTTATATGGTGTAACCTTTATTTAAAGAGATACAATTACAAGTCTGATGATATTCTTTTATCGGAAAATTATTGTGGAAATATGCTTATATTTTTTTTCAACAGAGTCATGCTGTATTAAACTTTATTTATTAAATAAACCAAATTTACTTTACAAAAATTTAATATTGATGAAAATGAATCATACATTTAATAAGACTGGCTATAAGCTGTTAACCTAACTGCCGTTATGGCAATTGATGGTCATGCCTTCACCCATCCCTTTTTGACCAATCTGAACAAAAAGTTGCTGGAAAGAAATATAGATGCACCCAAGAGCTAAAGGTGTAAAGAACTGTATACTAAAATTCATACAGCATTTAAAATTGATCTATAAAATATTGTAATTAGTAAATGTGATAAAAGGGTAATAAAAATCTATTCTTTACATTATCTTTGACTAATCTTAGTGTTCAAAATAAAATATAAATATGTACGATAATTTGTTCAATAAAATAAAATAAACCAAACACACATTAAAATAAAAGACAATAAACATGCACCCATGTCTATTGTGACCAAACTAATTCTTGAGCAAGGAATTGCATGAAACCTTATGCATTTCCACAATTGATGTTTGGATAGTGTCTATCCTGGTTCTCGGACTGTAATCAATCTATACGGTGTCACTGGTGGTTCCTGGTTTCCTCAAGAACCACCTAATGGAGTGACTTTACGGCTCTTTTAAGGAGTTTATAGTCCTTTCCCAAAGGTAAGACTGTTGTTCCATTATTTTAGAAGGTACCACTGATTCAGTTATTTTAGAAAGGGAATCAGACCTTTCATTTAATGTATTCCAATATCTTTTCAAGTTCATCATTATCCTTAGTATTAATACTTGTCTATTAATCATCTTTTAATTTCATCAACTTTAAATATTATTTCCAATTATTCAGTTTAATTATTATTTCAAGTCCAGGGTTTATTATAATAGTTTGTAATTAATTTCATTAACTCAGGAATAATAACATTATACAATTATACGATCAAGTATTTAATCCCATAACATCCATTA
>CAJVPK010000991.1:0-17450 GCA_910592015.1 Diversispora eburnea | reverse complement strand
TTATTCTTTTAATAATTAAAATTTCTTTTGTTTGTTCTTATATATTCTGCGCCTTTTAATCCGGAAATTTCACTTGTCGAAAAATTTATATGAATATTTCCTTCGGGATTTTTAATGGTAATTTCTTCTTCTTGTTCCATTACTTGGTTATTTAATAGTTTTGTTAATTCCGTTCCCAGAGTTTCTATTGTTGCTAATACTATTTTTTCTTTTGATGATTCTGCTATTCTTTTTGCTCCACTATTAAATCCTTTTGCTACTATTATTCCATAATCATGTTTATTATTCATACATCCTATTAGTTGTCGGATTATTGGTGATCCGATTTCTGCTTCGTGATTTTTACATTGTACTAAAATATTTTTTTCTTTATATCTTGCGATCATGTCTTTTCCTCCATCCCCCGTCGATATGTACCTTTGCGTATTTCTATTATAATATCCATCACATGTTCTCGTTACGTCTAATCCATAGTTTTTTAAAAATTCGTATGTTCTTATTTCTAACTCTTGTCCTTTAATTCGTTTATTCGATGACGCCGTTGTTTCTTGTGACCGATATCTTAGTGTTCCTGTTGGGGTTTCTCTGTAATTTTTTCTGTAGGGCACCATTTGAACTGATTTTTTTTGACCTTGTTAATTTTCTTGTCTTTTGTCTTTTTATAAGATTTGTTTTGTTGATTTTATTGATACCATTAGAACAGTTCTTGTTTATGTCATTTGATCCTTTAGAACAGGTTCTAACAGTTCTTGTTTATGTCATTCGATCCTTTAGAACAGGTTCTGGCACCTTTGTTTATGTCATTTGTTCCTTTAGAACTGCGTCTTGTGCCATTTGTTCATTTCTAACGATCCTTGTTTATGTCATTTGATCCTTTAGAACAGGTTCTAACAGTCCTTGTTTATGTCATTTGATCCTTTAGAACAGGTTCTGGCACCTTTGTTTATGTCATTTGTTCCTTTAGAACTGCGTCTTATGTCACATGTTCATTGTAACAGGTTCTACTGCGCCTTGCGTCATTCTTGGCTTTGTTGATCATTTTACCGTATCTTAATTCTTCACGCTATCGTGGTCAACTTGGAATTTTTTTCTTTTCTTTTTTTCTCCTTTTTCCTTATTATATTTCTTGTCATTTATCCATCGATGTTGCCTCATTTACTTTTTGAATTTTTTCTTTCCCCATCGTCTCTTTCTTACCAACCGATTTCTTTCGTTTAATCGTTTATGATTTATTATTTGTTACTAATTTGATAAATCTAATCACTGGACCATATTTATATTTAAGATTTTCTAAATTTCTCTATAGAGGTTCTGCACTGTATAAAACTTTAAATATGTGTAGAAGTTTAGACATTTGGCATAAACTCTGTAAAAATATCTTTAAGTTGCTGCGCGCAAAATTATTTTCTTTTTAAAAAAAATAATAATAACCGATAAAAACATATACAATCTCTTGTATTTTCTTAGTAAAAAAAAAAATAAAATCTCATTAAGCATTGATATATGAATTAAATCATTGCAATTTTTTTTATGGTGTTTTTGTACAACAAATATCCCGTACATGTATTAGATCTTTATTCTATTTATAAATGGTTGCGCGCTTGAAAAATAAGTATGAAGAGGAGCCTGCGAAGTATTCATTAAAAAAGAATCAAACAAGGTATCACAAGTATATGCGAAAAAAAAAACTTTTCAAACTTATTAAATATTTTTGAATAAAATCTTCTTCATGACATATGTCCGTTGAAAATTTTTCCAGACTATCATTAAACGCTTAATATTTTTATTATAGATAAAAAGGTAGCAAAAGTATGCTCCATATATGCCTCTTTGAAGTTTTTATTACTTTATATTCATAATTAATTATTATTATTATCAAATTAATATTTTTATTTTATTTTTTAGTTTGAGAGTTCAGACATAAACTACAATGTAAAGTTAAATTTTGTACATTTAATTGTCCTTTTTTTTTTAGTAATAAATTAACAATTGTTACAGGTTAGATTCTTTTTTAATGCTGACTGATAGATATGCATGAAAAAAAAAGATATTTCAATAGTGTACCCGAATATTTTGGTCTTTGCAATCAAAACAAAGCATAATTCTCATTTTTTGTAAAAAAAAATAATATAGCCGATAGCAGAATCTTTACATTTTCCCAACCAATCAAAGGTACCAAAGCATATTCCTTCTCATTTCTTTTCTTATACATTTTATTACTAACTTTTTTTTCGTTATTCTATTTAACGAGAAAAACAAGTACAAGGACTGAATGATTTTTTTTTTTTTTTGGCTTTACCCCACGCGATATCATTTTCGTAACACTAATGCACGATCTTCATTTTGTCTGTTCTTCGTATAATATTTTAATTATTTAGTGAATCCAGTTATTTTACTTTGTGCTATCTTATTTCTCCTTTCCTTTTTTTTTGAATAGGATTAATTATATAAATAAAAATAAGAATAAAAAAAAAAACGAGGGTATGATTTCATGTTTTTCTTGATAAATTCAAATTACTAAAGTTCACAATGGATTAATGAAGGAAACAGATGGATAAATATACATCTTTTTTTCTAAAAAAAAAAAAAAAAGAATTAAAATTTAATTTTTAAAGGTTTTAAAAAATAAATAGACTGAAATCATTTATATCAGCTATTTCAATCAGTAATAAAGTATGTATTCAGAGAATTATTTATGAGTAATATAAAGATTTGAAAGAACATTATAATTCGAGATTTATTAATATTGTTTATGTATATTTAATTTAAATTATGACATTTTCTTTCAAATAATAAATTGAATAAATATTTTCCACTAGTAACCCCACGTTATATCTTACTTGCATGAAGTTACACGAATTTCATCATCAATCATATAACGTTCAATTTTAATTCTTTCTTTTCAAAAAATATTATTATGGCTCTCTGACCAATGGGAGACCTTTAATTATGATATTGGCAACAACAATTCTAATAATGTGATAAACGAAAGGACCACAAAATTAATTGGAATTCATATCCAATTAACCTAAGGTAGTTATCAATGAAGTAAAATGAAAAATCTAAATATTTGAAACTTAAATAATTCGTTTTTCTCAAGTAATGTTTACATTATATGTACATACATATTCTTTTTCGTTTAAGTTATCAATCATTCGTGAATCATTAATTTCCGTAAAGATGCATTTACATCCATAGTCATTTCTCTTAATGGCAAATTTGCTTGTTTAAAGATATGGAGAGGATAATATTATGAAATTTCTATTTGCATAACGACATATGATTTGGCCGAAAAAAGAACTTTACATATAATGTCACATAATGTAATAATTGTACTTTTATAAATTTACATCCCGACTTAATTTTGAAGTGAGTTAGATTTGTATGGTAAAAATTTAAATCATAATTTAATTGTTACTTTGTAATTGTTTCACTAAACATGGAAAGATCTAAAAATTACATGAGTGTTGTTACACTAGAATTTACGAAATAAATTATCATAAATTTAAAAACATAAGACAAAGTATAAATAAAGGAATAAAGATACCAATTAACCATTATTTATTTATTTATTTTTCAATTATAAGAGAGAGAAAGACAAAAGACCCTTTCTCTTTTCCTATACATTCATTTTGCCATTCATTTTGTCATACTATTCTTAATAGTAATTTTAATTTTGGGTGAAAATGTAGAAGCTGTGTGGAAATGGTCTGCAAAATGTCCTAATAATCTTTGTTGTTCGCAATGGGCTTGGTGTGGATCAGCTTCTGCCTATTGTGGAGCAGGATGTCAACCTCTTTATGGGAAGTGCGCCACTTCTGCGGTTACTTCTTCCAAGGTCCCTACTTCTCTCAAGATTACTACTTCTACTACCACTAAACGTTCCTGCACCTAAATCAAATGGAAAAGTAATTTATTCATGTTCAGTACCTGGTACTATAGCAATCACCTATTTACTTGTATATAAATTATTTCTATATTCTATTTTATCACGAAGATAATTAATTAAAATAATAACTTGAATTAATTGAATTCCTTTTTTTTTTTTAAAAAAAAAAAAAATAATGGACTAATGATTTACTCGATAACCTAAAAAATTTAAATGCCAAAGCGACATTTTTCATTAATGGCAAGAATTGGGGTTGTATTTACGATTACGCCCCCGTTTTAAAACGAATAGTAGCCGAATGTCATCAGCTCGCATATCATACTTGGGGACATTTAGATCTCGTCACTTTAACGTATGAACAAATCATCTCTCAAATGACAAACCTTGAAAAATGCTTTCTTGAAAATTGTGGGAGTTGCCCTCGATATATGTCATAATCCTTTAGTTATGGATACTTTAACAAGTCTTGGATATAATGTAGTCCAATGGCATCTTGATTCAGAAGATTGGCGAGGTTTGAGCACGCAAGAAGAAAACTGTAATACCTAGCACAAGGATGGAACTTGGAGATTTTAAAATATTAGATTAGATAATTAGAAGTAATTTAATTTATTTATCGATTTTATTTAGAAGTAATTTAATTTATTTATCAATTATATTTGGAAATCACATTTAATAAGATCATATTTTCTCTTTACATATTCAAGTTGTATTTATTTTGTCCAAATAGTGAAAATCAATAATGTTTCACAAATATAAATAATAAAATATACTAACTAGAAGAAAAAAAATATAAAAATCGGGACGATTATTCCGAGCAGTTAAGTACAAGTGTATGATTGTATGCCAAATTTGCTAAATTTAATTTAGGTGTTTTCTAAGCCATGCTAAGCCACGGATTAAAAAGTAATATTTTCATTATCTGGAGCACGCAAAATTGTGTTGTACAATACATCTTAATGGCGTAATCAAAATGTCATTGTACAATAAATTATCGATTACATTTTATAAAAACTCGTAAAAAAATACTTTTTCCTGAAAAAATAAATTCTTATTAATTTCACGAATTTATTTAAATAACCAAAATGACCGATATATCAGACTATGATAGCGCTCCTGAATCTTTTTTTGATGCAGAAGAATATGTAGCTGATGAAGAAAATCAAAAAACCACCACTCGATATTCGAAAGTTTTATTATCTTCTATATCCAACATTTTTTCTTCCAATAGTGTTCGACCCGAGATTTCTGCAATTCCAGAGATTTCTATAACCGACATGTCAGAAAGTAAAGAAGGAAATGAGGATAAATCCAGGGAAATTATTTTAAACGGTTCCGAATCTAAGATAAATATAGATATAAACATCAAGACTGAAGGTATTTGTCGATGTTTTTAATGATAATTCTCGTGATATTATAATCTTATATAATTATATTTGCTATATCATTCTTTATATTGTTTTTACAAATTAAGTTGAGGAAGAAAATATCAATGAAGAAAAAAAAGAAGAAAAAGAAGAAGAAAAAGAAGAGGAAGAAAAAGAAGAAGAAAAAGAAGAGGAAGAAAAAGAAGAAGAAATTGACATAACAATTTATGTCAAAGATCTTGATACTGGTAAAAATGTCCCGGCATCAGATCTGGAAGAGGAAATTAAAAAATCTAGAGGAAGCATCAATCCATTATCTTTACAAATATTGCAAAGATCTGGTGGTGAAGATGATGATCTTGAAAGTGATGATGAAAGGAAATCTGATAAATCACATAGGTAAATAAGAAAAAATTTTCATAATTTCCACCATATATTTTCATAAGATCATTATTTTTTATAACGATCGATATTTCATTTTAATATCACGCAAATCCTTTAGATCAAAATCTTTTCTAAAACGTTTGAAAAAAAAATCACATCATGAGAAAGGAACTGAAGATGATGAAGAAGAAGGTAATGGGATTACTGGAAATAATGTACCAGTATTTTCAGAAAGTACTTGCGATTACGGAAATGCTCAACCGACTTATATAAAAGTAAATATTATCGACAAAAAAAATATTATTATTATTATTATTATTTTTTTTTTTTTTAGATTTATAATCAAAAAATATTTACAAAGATAATTTTTGATATCATTTATATCATTTAGGGACGTTCGAGAAATAAACCAGTTAAAGAATTTGATAAAGTTTTTCTTGCTCAAGAATTAAATAATCCAATTTCGGATGAAAATAATGAGGCGAATTTAAATTCTGGTGCAATTTGGACCATGGAATTTAGTAAGGATGGAAAATTTTTGGCAACGGGAGGTCAAGATAAAATTGTTAGAGTGTGGGCCGTGATTTCAAGTGATGAAGAACGTGAACACTTTCTTGAAGGAAGTGATGGTACAAGTGTGTATGAAGGTATTAGTGGAGCAAAGTTGAGAGCACCTGTATTTCGAGGTAAACCATTATATGAATATCGTGGACATACAGCTGATGTACTGGATTTAAGTTGGAGTAAGGTAGTTATAAAATATATATCATATGATACTTTCATATATCGGATAGTTTTGTAAAAGAACAATTCTCAATTATTTTTTAGAACAATTTTTTACTTTCTTCGTCTATGGATAAAACTGTGAGGTATAATTTTCTGAAATTATATTCAATCATGTTCTAATTTTTCTAATTTTTAAAATCCTGAATTCTAAATTATTCATATCGTTCTTTAGATTATGGCATATTACAAGGAAAGAATGTTTATGCTGTTTTCAACACACAGATTTTGTGACAGCAATTGCTTTTCATCCAAAGGTATTAAAGGATTTAATTATTTTCCGTCGTTTTCACGGCTTTATAATAATTTTTTTTTTTTTTTTAAAAAAAAAATATAATATATTATTTGTGTATTGTGTGTGTGAAATAAATAGGATGACCGTTTCTTTCTATCCGGTTCATTGGATTGCAAATTGCGTCTCTGGAATATACCAGCGAAAAAGGTATCACATTGGAATGAAATTCCAGATCAACAATTGATAACTGCCGTGGGTTTTACTTTTGATGGTAAAATGGCAGTTGCGGGAAGTTTTTCTGGATTATGTTTATTTTATGAAACAGTAGGTTTAAAATATAACACACAAATTCATGTTCGAAGTACACGAGGTCGAAATTCAACTGGCAAAAAGATAACAGGTATTGAGGCTATGCCGGGAACTGTTCCTGGTCAAGATAAAGTAAGGAATTTAATAATTTTAATTTAATAATATTTACTTTAATAATATTTATTTAATAACATTTAATTTGCGAATATTTTAAATAGTTGTTGATTAGTTCAAATGATTCAAGGATTCGATTATATAATATGCGTGATAAATCCTTGGAATTTAAATACAAAGGACATGAAAATACCTGTAGTCAAATTCGGGCCACATTTAGGTGGGTCGATGAATAATCTTTCTTAAGTAATTTAAATAAATTTTAAATCAATAAATTAATTTAAAATTTTTTTTTTCTCATAAATTAGTGATGATGGACGTTATATAATAACTGGATCAGAAGATAGACATGTATATATATTTAATACTGATAAATCTATAAATCCTCATGAGGGATCACATTGGCTGAAAAAGGATAAGATTTGTTACGAAAGTTTTGAAGGTAAATTTTTACAATATTAATTTATTTATTAATTTATTTATTAATTTATTTATTTATTTATTAATTTATTTATTAATTTATTATTAATTTATTTATTTATTTATTAATTTATTTATTAATTTATTTATTTATTAATTTAATTTTGATTGTAGCACATGAAGCTATTGTAACAGTTGCAATCTTTGCCCCAACACGAACAAAACAATTAATTGGTCTTTGTGGTGATCCAATCTTTACGAAAACAATTAATTCGGAGAAACAAACATATCCTGATGGAAACATAATTGTTAGTGCGGATTACACCGGAAGAATAAGAGTATTTCGACAAGATTGTGCGTACTATAGTTTTGGTGATGTTGATTCTCGTTCAATCCGAAGCACGAGGTATTTACAATTATTTGCAATTATTGTTTAAAATAAAAAATTACATTAATATTGAGTAAAATCATATTGCTAATAATTAGTTATTATTATTATTATTATTAAAAATTCAGATCATTTAATTCAGTGTTAGGAAATAATTTAAACAGTTTGTTTGTTAGACAAAAACAAAAGAAGAATGGAGAAACCAGACCAAGAAGAAAAAGTGATGCATCAAGTATATTGTCATTTGCATCAAGCATATTAAGTACAGATGTACCCATAGATGGATCTACAAATGCGGATACTATAACTGAGGATGCTGAGCAATTTCAATGTAATTGTGGGTCAACAGATTTTAAAGCTTATATGTCCCAAGGAAAATCTAAATTAATATGTGCTAATTGTAACAAAGTTGCTTAAATCATTTTAAAATTAGAAATTTATTAAATTGTAAATTATTAACATTAGTTATATATTGTATTATTAATTATCTTATTTGTAAAAAAAAATAAATAAAATATTTCATTCTTCAAATTTATATTCTTTTATATCTCTTTCAACTCTTATATCTCTTTCAACTCTTATATCTCTTTCCTTACTCTTTATATCTCTTTCTTTACTCTTTATATCTCTTTCTTTACTCTTTATATCTCTTTCCTATATCTCTCTTAAATTACCAGAATTACCAGATGATGATGAAATGACAGAAAAATTATCAACACCCCTCAAAGCTTCTTCCATCATCAAGCGATACTCACTTATCAATTCTTGTTCCTTTAATTTAAATTCTTGATCCAATTTATTCTTGGCATTTTCTTGTTCTCTCAAAAATTCCCTACGTTCTTTAACATAAACATCATTATGTCTATTCTTCTTGACGAATATAAAGTTATAAATACGCAATAAATGTATTTAATTTAGAAAATGTTATATTTGTCATTCATAATAATTTATATTAATATTACATTTACCTTTCTTAATTCTGTTAATTCTGCTGATATGTTTTCCAAAATTGGTTTGGATTCTTTCACTATTAAAATTTTTTTTTTATATATGATTATTTTATTTTTTATTTTTGATGATTAAATGTTTTTCCAAATAGAGATAATACTGATATTCCTCTCTTTTTACTCACATTTCTTTGATATACTATCAAGTTTTTTATTTAATAAAGAAATCCCATTTTCATATTTATTTGGTGCATCTTGTGCATAAGCAATACTTTTTTTAAGATTTTCTGTTTCACGACCATTTCTATTTGACTTTGAGAATGAAATAAAGGAACGTGTTCATTTAATAAAAAAGAATTCATTTTTTTTAAAAAAAAAAAAAATCTAGTAAACTAAATTATCATTTTAAGCTTACTTCAAATTCTTGAACAAATAATTTAATCTCCTTATCAACAGATGACTTTGGATGGTTGAAAATTGTGTTATATAAATTACCAATATCTTTTAAAATAATTGAAAATGCAATAAATACAAATAAAAAATTACCAAAATGATAAAGAATTAAATGTAAATAAACTTGCCTTGTGCAATTGTTTTTGAATCTTGTTTGAACATTTTAATTTTCTTATTTTTAAACCTGACCTGATCTAACTTGGTTAAAAATATTATTTAGGATTCGTGTAACTATTCTAAATTAAGTCACGTCACAAGATAAAAGCAAAATAAGATAATTTATTACAGTGAGAGATCAACAAGACCATTTACGCATAGGAAAAATACTGTTTTCCGTTAATCTTCATTATCTAAATGACTGTTTCTAAAGGAAACTCTTTTAAACCCACTTTTGGTCATTTTCCTGATGTTCCACACCCGCCACAATCGCTCAATAAAAACAATTGATGATGACAATTTTATAACATTGTATTGGGAAAATTGTTTGTGGGTTTGTGGTGGAATTTCGCAGGGAAATTCATTCGAAGTTTCTGAACGACAATGTGTCTTTGATTAATATAATATTATTGTTAGCCTCTCTATCTTTAATTAAGCAAGGCATTTGATTCATAATCATATGCACATTATTTTATTTTTATTGAAATGAAATCTTACAAATATTATTACTCGTTGATCTTTTCGATCATTCATTATTATAATTATTATAAATAATAAATTCAAGTGATTTTTTTGATGTGGCAAAGAACTTAATAATA
Source organism: Diversispora eburnea (assembly GCA_910592015.1). Taxonomy (NCBI): domain Eukaryota; kingdom Fungi; phylum Glomeromycota; class Glomeromycetes; order Diversisporales; family Diversisporaceae; genus Diversispora; species Diversispora eburnea. The sequence continues at coordinate 7,406 of CAJVPK010000991.1, read as the reverse complement.
TCAAAAGCCACTGGGGGGCTCAAACAAGGTAGCCCAATGAATGCTTAAATTGATGACATGGTGCAAGGGTCTAGATTTAAAATGATTTTCATTATTTCAACAAAAAAAAAAAATTTAATTAAAATATATCGAAAAACACTTTTTTTTTAAAAAAAAAAATATGGAATTTTTTCAAAACTTATCAAACGATTTTGACCAACTTTTGGATGAAAGTGATGATTATGATGTAATAATTTATGCGGGTAAAGAACCCAACATTAAAAAATTTTACGCGCACACCGTAATTTTACGAGCGAGGTCGCCTTATTTTCGAAGAGCATTATCTCGAGAATGGGCGAAAAAAGAAAATGGGTCAATAGTTTTTCAAAAACCAAATATTACTAAAGAAGTATTTAGTATAATTCTTAAGTAAGTTATTTGTTTTATTTTGTATTTCGGAATCGGTATTCTGAAATTTCTTCCTTTTTTTTTTATGAATTAGATTTATTAATTTTATTAGAATATAATAATATATTAAAATTATTTTTATATTTTTAAATTTATTACAAATATAATAATATATCAAATATTTTACAACAATATATTTTTTAGATACATATATACTGGTACAACGGATTTACATTCACTAAATGGAGAGATTATTCTTAATCTCTTGACAGCATCAGATGAATTAAATTTACAAGAACTTATCGCTTATGCTCAAGAACATCTTATTCAAAAAAAATCAGATTGGTTACAAGAAAATTTAATTCAAGTTTTACAGATGGTAGCAAATCTTGAAGCATGTAAGGAACTTCAAGATTTTTGTTTGGGAATGATTTGTCAAGATCCTTATTGGTTATTTGATTCAGAAGAAGTTTATTATTCATTAGAAGAATCAATTCTTGTACCACTTTTAAAACGAGATCATCTTATAATGGAAGAAATAGAAATTTGGGATCGTATGATTAAATGGGGAATCGCACAAAATACACAACAATTAGAAAAAGATGTTGACGAATGGTCTGAAACGGATTTTGAAATATTAAAATGTACACTTGAACCATTAATTCCTTTAATTCGATATTTTAATATAGATTCAGTTGATTATTATGATAAAATGAGACCATATGAAAAGATTTTACCACCAGAATTACGAGAAGATATTTTACAATATTATCTTAAAAAAGGTAATATTGGACAAATCAATTCAATTATTTTACCACCTAGAATGATGGGAATTGAATCAAATATTTTAAAATATCGACATATTGTTATAATATCAAAATGGATTGATCGTAAAGAATTAAATAATAATAATAATAATAATAATAATAATAATAATAATAATAATAATAATAATAATTGTAATAATATTAATAATCATATTAATAATCTTATCAATAATAATATTAATAATATTATTGATTCTAATATTAATTCTAATATTAACAATGATAATAATAGTAATGATAATAATATTAATGATAATAATAATAATAATGTTAATAATAATAATCGTAGTAATAATGTTAATAATAATAATAATTATCGTCCAAGAATTATGGAAAGATCTAAATATGATTTTACATTACTTTTACGTGGTAGTAGAGATGGTTTTACTTCCCAAGAATTTCATAGATTATGTGATAATCAAGGACCTACTATAGTAGTTATGAAAGTGAAAGAAACGGGAGAAATTATAGGAGGATATAATCCTACATGTTGGCGTAGTAGATTTATTTCACATCCTGGTCGATGGATGTCAGTAGCGTCACAACAAATAGCTACAGTTAGTAATATTGGTGGGAGTGGTAGTAATAGTAATAATTCTACACCGAATCAACTGAGATCATCAGCATTTGCGGGATTTCCTAGATTAGGAATGGAAAGTGGACCATATCAAAATAGTCTTGATAGTTTTTTATTTTCATTTGGGGAAGGAAGAAATTTAGGATCCGCCAAAATTAGTCGTATTTGTCCAGAAAAATCATCATTTGCGGTATTTTCATCACCCCAACATGGTCCATGTTTCGGACAAACGGATTTAAGAATGAATGATAATTTTAATGTATCAGCCAAATGTACTTCTCAATGTTTTTCATATGAAACAGAAATTTGTGAACTTCCAAGTTTTTCGGTTGAAGAATATGAAGTATTTCAAGTTATTAATAAAGATGCACCACTTGCTGCTTTACAATCAAATTCGAATCCGGAATTTTTTCCACCTTTGAGACCTGAAATTACTAATTATCCTACTGCTTGGTAAGAATTATTAATATTAATGTTTTATGTACTCTGATTAATTAATTATTATTAAAAATTTATTTATTAAAATTTTATTTATTAAAATTTATTATTTTTTTTTAATATCTTTAATATATCATTTTTAGGGGAGAATTTATACATTTTAACGTTTAAAGATAAAAGAAGAGATTTCATATATTTCATTAGTTTATACATATTTTTTTTTTTCTCTTTTTTTAAAAAAATTAAAAAAAATTTTATAAATTATATTTTGATTATATTTTTATTAAATTTAAATAACATTTATATTAAAGGTTAAAGGTTCATTATTTTGTTTACCTTAAGGAGATGTAAAACACTGACAAATAAAATTAATATATCATTATATTGTATAAATGTAATATATAAAAAAAATATAATAATAAATTATATATATTTACTCTATTTAAATTTTGATTGTGCACGTGCTAATATCCAAAATAATATAATTATTCTAATTATTTATTATTATATTATTATTATTATTATTATTATTATTATTATTATTATTATTATTAAAAAATTATGTTAATAAAAATCTAATTATTGATTAATTAATAAAAATCTAATTATTATAAAAATTATTGTAATTAATATTATAGATAATTAAACTATAATTAACGGTATATGTAATAGCATTTAATATTAATATTATATTGATTCATGATTATTATTATGATTATTATCATTACTATTATTGTTATTATCAATTAATTTTAATTCTTGACATCTAATCTTGTCAAAAGCATTTAAAAAAATTCCTTCTTTCATTTTCCAATGTATAACTCTTAAATTCCAATTCTCTAATACATCAACTAAAATACATCCTCCATATTCATCGGTAATTGATTGAGTTCCTTGTTTCCTCATATTTAATTTACCCGCTTTCACTTTAAATAATTTAAATAATTTTTTATTCATACATAACACAAAATTTATTTCACTTGATTCATGAATTATTGGATTATTATTAAATTGTAGAAGAATATGTGTGGGTTTATATGAAATTGTTTTAACATAAAATCCGAGATTGACAGCATTTTTCCAACCAATCTATAAAAATATAATTATATTTATTATATCTATATATCTATATCTATAATATATTTATTGAATAAAAATTTAAAAATAATTTAAATATATTTACCCATAAAGACCACTCCGAACGATACTTGATAATTTCGTCTTTAACAACTACCGGAATTAGACCATTCCATAATTTACATGTTCTTTGTAATTTCTTCATATGTTTGATGCTTTAATAATTTTTTATTTTAAAAACAATCGATCAAATAAATTAATAATGAATAACGATAAATAAATTAGACATTAGATTACATAATCAATGACTTTAATTATTAACATACCTGGAAATTTTGAATAATTCTTGAAGAACTTTAAGAACAAGTTCATTGGGAAAGTTACTGGACATATTAATATTTTATTAATATATTATAATTATTATTATTATTGTTGTTGTCGTTATTATTGTTATTATTGTTATTATATTATATTATTATTATCGTATTATTATTATTATACACGAAAGAAAGATTTATAATAATGAATAGAATTAATTAATTAATCTAATAAAAAATTTCAGAAAATAAAATTCGAAAATAAGTGAAAACAATAATAAAAATTCAATTTTGTTTTGAAAAAAAAAAAATGGTTTTCAGGTTTCAAATTGTCGATCTATAAACCAAAGATAAATATATTGATATAAATTAGTATTCTTTGAGCTTTTATTGTATCACTGGAAGTCAAGAAAATTCTTTATGAATCTTTAATGAATCCTTTATGAATGATCAATACTAAAATTGATTATAATTCAACCAAAATTGATCATAGTCAACGAGATTTCTTGCGATTTCTTGCGATTTCTTGCGATTTCTTACATTGCATGCATGCTTACTTACATCATAAATAAAATGAATGGTAATTTGTAGATAAAAAAGGTAATAAATATTATAAAGGTGAATGAATTTTAAATTTATAAATAAAATAAATAAAATAATAATCATCAATTGACAATTTCCTTTCTCCTTGAAATTTGACATAAAATCTAATATAAATTTGTCATAGATTTGGATGCAATTATTTAGTGCTATCTTTCTTTAGGTTATAAAAATGATTATTTTTCAGTTTTCGTAATAAAAAAGATACATATTTTATTTCTTTTATTTTTCGTTTATTCTTTCTTTTTTAGTGAAAATGATAGAACTTAATTAAAAATAATTTGACATAAAATCTTATTATTATTATTTCTATACTAATATGTATATTAAAATAAAAGGTGACATATAATTTCAGCTTTAATATTCCAAGAAATAAACATTACTACATCTTTTTTGGTTACCAGGAATTTTAAACAACTATTATATTTAAAATTATAATCATAATCTTTTCCCGTTTCTTTTAAATCGATTTTAAAAATATAACAACTCTCAAATTTGGTTTCCATAAATTTTAAATATACGTTAATATTGGATTTATTATTAAAATCAATTAATCCTATTTTACTAATATCAAAACATAACATTCTATCTTGTTGATTGTAAGTAGGAATTCCTAAAGCGAAGGTTTGCTCTTTAAAAATTGTGGGTGATTCATGATAATAAATCTGTAAAAATTTTTAATATTTTTAATATTTTTTACATATATATTAAATATTATATTTTTATTATTATTTAAAATAATTTTTAATGGTTTATTTTATATATTAAATAATTAAAATAACATAATAATAATAATAATAATAAATACCACAAAGTTCCAACTATGTCGATAATTTCGAAATATTTCATCTTCAATAACAGTCGGTATCAACATATTCCATCTTTTGCAAGTTCTTCTGAGATTTTTAATTGCTTCAAAACTAGAATTAGTATTTTAGTAGTAGTAACAAGATTAACAAATTAATATATTTATATATATATTTGTAATAGAAACTAGAAAATTTTACAAATAAAATTTATTTATTACCCGGAAATTTCCAGTACTTTAATTAGTATTTCAATTAATAATTCATTAGGTAATTTATTAATAATACCATTATTATTATTGATCTTGAGGATTTTTAAAGCTTGTGAGAGAAAGTTAAAGAAAGTTAGGGAAAAAGAGAAGGAAAATATCATTATTGCAATAAGTAACAAATTAATAATTAATAATTCCAGAATAATTTCATAAAGTATTCGGCTTAAAATAAAGAATAAATTTTTTTTTGATCTTTTTTTTTTTTTTTTTTTTTTTTTTTTTGATCTTGATTTTTACTATTATTTGAAATATTTACCAATTGCAAATAAAGTAATAAAAAAATTATTCCAAATTCCACCAATATCAATTCTTTATATATTGAAATCGTTAAGAATTTGGAATTTAGTAAGTAAATTTTTATCAATAATAATAATAATAATTCCTTTTGAACAAATCATTACTTTGAACGTCCAGAAATTAAGGAAAATATCATTTTTTTTTGTTATTGAATGAACCAAAGAACAACGGAATGTATCTTCTTTTTTTTTTTATAGAAAGGAAGAAACTTTTAAAAGTATAAATATTTATTAATATAGGTTTTTTTGGTCACACAACTGGATATTTAATTTTCAGTGGAAAAAAAATAATAATTATACCCGAATTCTAAGGAGTATAATTGAAATTTTCTTCTTTCTTTTTTTTCTTCGTCTTCACATTTTCCTTTGTACCTGTCTTTTCTTTTTTGTAATTAAAAAAAAAGAGAACTGATGATAAAATTCAAAAAAAAAAATTTTTTATTCATGTAAACAAATATCATTATCGTAAAAAAAATTCATTTCACGTTTAGTTTACTCGGTATAAATTATTTACAATTGTATAATGAAAAATGATATGCGTTTCTGGCTGACATATGACATTCTGATTTACATCTTATGATTTTCTTTAAATTTTGTCTATCAATTGTCTCATTTGTTTTAAGCAGATTGAAAACATCCAATGATATGATATCTGAACAAGAACCATTTGAAGTAACTGAATATCGGCACGACATTAAAAGAGACTCACTAATGATAGACAAAGAAATTGCAGAAAAAAGCAAAAGGTCAATAACACAGTACCTATTATTGTAAATAATGCTAATATTTAAATTAATCAATGAAATGATGCAATAAAATAGTGCGACATGAATGGATTAAGCATGTATCTATTGTAGCACAAAATTTTGGGAAGAAATTCAATGTAACAAATACCATCTGTAAGAGTCCTGACTCTTACTGGTGTCATTTATTATTATGAGCTTTACAGCTCTATTTTCAAAGGTCAAGGAAATTCATCATTAATTTTAATTGAGCAGAAGCTGCCCTTCTTTATTAGAATACATTTGTTTATTACAGAATAAATAATAATACTTAATATTAGCATATGATAATGAAATATAATAATTTAAATAATAGTCTTAAAGTCCAATCCAGATGGTGCAAATGCATATAATTAATATAAACAAATAATAATAAAATAGAAATAAAATATAAATGATTATCATCATCCTTCTCACTTGGGTTATTAATTGCAGACTATTATTAATCAAATAAATGCAATTCAAATATAGTATTATTTAATAACAAGGTCCAGATTGATTAAACAAACATATGTTGAATAATCAAAATTGACTAAATTTAAAGCTCTCAACATTTTGGTTCGGTTCAGTTTGAAACCAAGAACTGATCACTCAAACCAAAACCAAACCAAAACTGAATCAGATTAAACCGAACCGAACTGGTTATTTTTGGTTTAAATATGATCACCTCTGGTGAGGCAAAAATTTACACGAGTTTTTTTATGTTTTTTCAATTTCGCTCACGATTTACTACATCAGAAAATTTTTTCTAGTGAAAACCTTCAAAAGTTAATGTTAACGTAAGTATTTCACTGTTTTTCGATATGTTATCTTTCAAAGGTCTTCGCTAACCTTCGAAAGTTATCGATTTTGATATTTTCACGTGGCAAAATTTTGTGAATATTATTGTTTTCATAGTAAATTCATATTGATAACCTTTGAAGATTATCGATTTTGATATTTTCATGTGTGAAATTTTATGAATATTATCGTTTTCGTAGTAAATTCGTATCGATAACCTTCGAAGGTTATCGATTTTGATATCTTC
>CAJVPK010000990.1:0-17468 GCA_910592015.1 Diversispora eburnea | reverse complement strand
GAAACGGGTACTAAGCAAGATTAGTATTTTTCTAAACACCAATATTAGTGGCTCTCCGGTTCTCTGGCTTCCCGGTCATCTGGCTCTTCGGTCCTCTGGCTCTCTGGCTCTCTGGCTCTCTGGCATTCCTTGGGAGTAGCAGATTAACCCAATTTTCATAATACATTGAAGTTCTCTGGTGGCTCTCTCTCTCTGGCTCTCTCTGACTCCCTCTGGATAATTAAAGTAACCCAGTTTTATACATCCTGGGTAATCAAAAACTTCCAGTTTCTATTTCTGGGTGATAAAAAAATAACTTTTTCCTTTTACATTTGTGTCAAGGTGTTTAATAGCAATTAATAAAGGTTCCATAATTAATTTGTTCCTTTTGTAATAAACGTGATCTTTGTGTTTTGGATTTTAATACATTTTGTTATCAATATTTTACACGTTTTAGAAGTAATTTCATATCTTCATATTTAAACTGTTTAAATCCTAAATTTGCATGTCAATGTAAAACTTAAATTTTTAAAATGAAATACTTTGTGCTGTAAGATTAAATTAATAAAAAAAAAATGGTTTACAATATTGAATTGTTGTTATAATCTTAAAAGATATTTGAAACAAGTCATTGAATTAAATTATATATTTTTAAATTAAAATGTAGTTCAATTATTGATATTTTATTAAGTTTTTACATTTTTTTTAATTATTAATAATATCTTTATTTTTTCACATAACTTATTTTATTAGATCGATATGAAATATCAGATGTTGCACAAAGATTCTTCATGTAAATTCAAATTATTTAAAAATTTTTAGTATAAATTTGTTATATCTCATGCATATCTTATTCTTTATCTCTCAATTTATTTTGTTTTATATTTTTTCTATATTTTCTTAATAAAAAATCCAGAAACCCTGAGGAACTTAGACAAATTATCCATTTCGTGTAAAGTTTCTTGTTGAATTAAATATCATTTTTATTTAAAAATTATTTTATGATTACGTTTTGTAAAATTGGCTTTAAAGTTCATCTTTACATTAATTAGTTCTATTGTAACATATATATTGATATAGTTATAGAAAAAAAGGTTGATAGTAATTTTGTATTGAGAAATATTTTTTTTAATAATTAAATGATAAAAATTATAATTTTTTATTTTTATTATTATTATTATTATCTGTCAACATCATTGTAATTATTAGAATTATTATTACTCTTTTTAGAAATTCGATACAATTATTATAATTTTGATATAAAATTTTTAAATTTTTATTAATAGATATACGATTCAATCAATATTAAATGTGCACTATTTTGTGCGTGCTACTCTTATGCATGAATTAAAACATCGAAATTTATAAAAATAAAAATAATAGAAAAATAAATTTTAATTGTTACAACTTATAAAAGTAATTTTTTAACTTAGAAACTATCAACAATAATGTTAACTAACCTTAAACTAGAGAATGTAGTGCATCATCTGTAAAATTTGTAGGCCTATTCCTTAATAATTGAGCAAATGATAGCTGACCTAATTTAAAAATATAATTGCTAATTGTTTCTTCATTTCTTAAGAAACAAGTCTGCAGATTTTACAGATGTTGCATTACATTCTCTAGATTACGATCTCAAATTTTGTTTCTTAATATATCATAAAAGAAAAATTACTTTTGTATGTTGCAACGATCGACGATTATGTTAAATTCTATTTAAGAATAATTTTTTGCATCTTTTTTAGCGATTATTAATTTAATCGTTGATTGTTACAACATATTAAATCACAATGATATAGAATGGTCCTAAACTAGAGAATATAATGCATCATCTATAAAATTTATGGACCTATTTGAGAAATTTTTAGCTGATTTGATTTAAAAATAGAATTCTTAAGAAATAAATCTGCAAATTTTTACAAATGACGTATTAAATTTTCTAGTATGAGGTTAAGTAATATCATTATTAATTGTTTATTAGTGAAAATTATAATTTTATATGTCGTAACGATAAAAGATAAACATTTGTTAAAAAGATATAAATTATTCTTAAATAGGATTGAGATCATTACAACATATGAAAGTATTTTTTTTTCAGTTATGAAATATTAAAAATATTAAAAGACCTTAACAAAATTTGCAACCATGTTTCTATAAGAATTGAAAAAATAACCGACAATTCTATTTTTAAATTAAATCGCTACAATTTACTCAATTCTTTAGAAATAGCTCTGCAAATTTCACGCATCATGTATTTCTTTTTCTAGTATAAGGTTTCTTAATATGATTTTTGATGGTTTATAAATAAAAAAAAATAATTCTATATGTTGTAATGATCGAGATTAAATTAATAATCAATTTACCATAATTGTGATTGTAGCAACATATAAAAGTATTTTTTCACTTAAAAAACATTGAAAAGACATTAAATAGCCTTAGACTAAAGAATTTATTGCATCACCTGTAAAATTCGCGGACCTATTTCGTAAGAAATAGATAATAATTGACAATTCTATTTTTAAATTAAATTGACTATAACTTGATCAATTCTTAACAAATAGTTCCACAAATTTTACAGATGATGCAATACATTCTCTAGTATAAGGTTACTTAATATTAATTTTAATAGCTTATAAGTAAATAAAATAACTTTATACACCGTAACGATCGATGATTAAATTAACAATTGTTAAAAAGATGAAAAAAAATTATTTAAACAGAATTTAGCATATCGTGAACGCTGTAACATGTAAAAATTTTTTCACCTATGAAATATTAAAACGATATTGAATGACTTTAAAACCAAAGAATTTAGTGCGTTACCTGTAAAATTCGCAGACATATTTCTTAATTGAAGAAATAATTGACATTTCTATATTTAAATCAAATCAGCTAAAAATTTGCTCAGTTCATATTAAATAGGTCTGTAAATTTTACAGACGATGCAATACATTCTCTAATATAAGGTTACTCAATATTATTTTTGAAAGATTATTAGTGACATAAATATAATTTTATATGTTGTTGCGATAAGATTAAATTGATAATTGTTAAAAGGATGCATTGTAGCGTATAAGTATTTTTCTCACTTATGAAATATTAAAATTATATTAATGACCTTAAATTGAAGAATGTAATGCATCACATGTAAAATTTGCAGATCTATTCTTTAAGAATAATTAATTGAACTAAAATAAATCATCTATCATTAGCTCAATTTTTAAGGAACATATCTGCAAATTTTATGGATGATGCACTACATTCTTAAGTTTAAGGTTACTTAATATATTTTTTGATTGTTCATAGCTTAATATTGTACTTTTTATTTTGCACAACTAATGCTTTTAACAAGATGCCAAATTATTTTTAAATAGAATTTAATATAACTGGCGATTATTTCAACATATTTAACTAACCTTAGACTAGAAAATGTAGTACATCATCTCTAGAATTTGCAGACATATTTCTTAAGATTGAGCAAATAGTAACTGATTTAAAATAAAAATTCGATTATCAATTACTCCTTTAATTCTTAAGGAATAGGTCTGTAGATTTTATAAACGATGCATTGCATCAAATGGTTATATTAATATATATTTAATTTATTTAATCAGTCGATTTATACTTTAACTATTATTTAGAGAAGAATATGATCTGAACAAGGAATATGGAGATTTAATTAACTTCAGTTAAAACAATAAATATTAATTGTTTAATAATTAGTAAAATATTAAATTAAATTAATCAACTAATTTAGTTAAAAGTTTGAATTTTAAGTAATTACATCACTCAAAAAAATTATTTAATAATAATAAAAATTAATTATCCCTCAATATGAATAAATTGTTTCTACATTATAATCATCAGATACTTTAAATTATTTTTGATTTTTTTTTTCTTCGGTTTGGCGTATAATTAAATTTATTTAAAATTACATATTTTTAAATAATTTTAAAATACTCATCGTGCAACGTTCTGTGCGTTTTAAAATAATATTTTTATTTTCCCCTCCTCTTTTATAATAACACCTATCAAAGAAATTTTCTATTGGCCAATTATTATCATAATTTATTTTAATTTTAATAGTTTCAAGTGATTCTGGCACATCCTTGGCCATTTTATTTAGGTATCAAATCTTTTCCTCCATGATCAAATGAAAATCTCTTGATTCATCAAAATCATTGTTGGAAATAAATAGAGAGAATTGTTTTTAGATATGTATTTGTTGTTACGAGAATTTTATAATAATTTCTTGAAGATAACCAATATCAACCACAAATTCGAATAAAAACTTAATCGAGCAAATGATGAAGCAAAGAATAAATCTGATTTATGCATTGAAGTGAAATAATTAGTCCAATTGGTACCCCGAATTGACAATTTATATTAATTTAAGCAGCCATAATCATCAACGTGATGCGGTCTAATTTCATATTATTTTATTATAATAATTCAACCTTAAACTTGAACATTTTGGATTGATTTTAAATATCATAATAAAAAAACAAAATGTCACACGTTTTAAAAGCTACCCTTTAAAAAAGAATGCTATAAAAACAATACCAATTAATGGCAAATGATACTAAAAATGGTGCTACTTCAAAATAACGATAATTCCAAATACTTCACAATCTACTATAGAAAATTTTCCAATAGTTGTTATGGTAGGTTTTTCATAATAAATAAGACAATATATAGGATCATAGTTATGTATTGGATCATAAATATTCTGATTAATAGGATAGTATAATTGAACTTTGAATATTCTATTCTTTAATGAAAAAATGAAACTATCTTTTATTTTCATATCCCTACCTCCTTTTTAATTATCCCAAGCTAAAGGCTTATAACCTCCAACAATTTCGTCAATTCCTGCAATTTTTACAATCTTTATTGTGCCAGCATGTCCATGACGCATGTTCCAAATTGTCTTGGGATGAAACCATCGAAGAATTAATTGAAATTCATATGGAATATTTTTAAAGAATATGTAGTCGATTTTTAATCAATCCATGAAAGATCTGTCATATCAAAGCTATTCTTCAAGGATTTTTTTGTAAGGTTTACTTCCAGATATCTTCGTTGGGAATAAGAAAATATCGAGTAAGTGGTAAACATTATTGTAGTGTTATTTCCAAAGCCTCAACATTTTCTTTAGATTATTCCTTCACATCTACGGATTATGTGCAATTACTCATTTTATAAAAAAATCTCAAATTTTTCAAAATAGAAACAAATTTTCTTGAAGTGATGTGAAATCTTCTGATTAAAAAATTAAATTCGGATATTTAACAAACAATTAAATTCATTACTACCAAACAATGAAGAGAGAAATGAGTTCTTACCAAAGAAGTTTTAGATTCAATAAGACAACTTTCTAATTTTCTGACAATTGATTCATAAATAGTTTTATATCCGCACCGCATTATCAACAATTCCACTATAAATATAAGTTTTTATATCTCTAAAATGTATTAATATTGAGTAAAGTATAATTGATTAAACATTTAAAGTAATAAATAATTTTTTGTCTTTAAGAATAATTTCTAATATTTGAGTGGAAATATTTGGTTTAATATTGATAATATTTTCATTCGTAAAAGTATATTGGATCAATATTAGGTAACTTTTTCTTCTTTCTGAAAAATATTAATCTCCTTTCCATTTATCATTTGTATATATATAATCGTCATCGTGCTATAAAAAAATAATAAGATAAATAACATGTTCGTTAACATTAATATACGATGTTTGCTAACAAGTATGAATTACAACTCATATCTGCATTAATTAAAAAAATTATTGTATATACCTTCATTTTGCTCTTCCCATAGTTCTTAGTCCTCCTCCTCCTTTTGTTCCCTTTGGTAGGGTGCATATTATGTTTGTTAAGACTTTAATCTAGAAAACCATTACGCCAATAATCAAGCTTATTCTAGGTTTCAACTTTATTCTAGGTTTCAACTTCCTCTTGAAATGAAAGTTCAACGTGGAAAGATCATAGAAAATAACAACATTAATAAATGATATCTAAGTTCATATCATTGTTTACCTATTTCTTTTTTTCTTTTCCTCGCAGTTTTCTTCCTTTCTTGATAATTTAAAAATCTATCATGCAGCAGAAATAATATAATAATTGTCTAACGAAATATTATACTCTCTGGTATTTTTTTTCCTTCTTCGCCTTTCTCACCTTTATAATATGAACTTTATGTACTGGAGTTTTAAAGTTGGTAGATTTATCCGCATTTACCTTTGTAACATGAAAAGGATAAAATTATTACTTATATGATTCATGCAAATTTTTTTGAGAATCCTTATTCTGCATATCTGGTGGATTTCACTGGTCCATAGTCTTGAAGGTGATCAGAATCAATTCACGTGCAATATTCACGTGATACATGAATGTTGGGTATAAGAATCTATACCCTTGTGCACAGGTTAAGATTCTCCAATTTTTATTACACTTACATATATATCCCGTGAATTAATAGTGTCTCCATTTCTTGGTACGAATTTATTTATTTCATTATTGAAAGCCAAAATAGCTCGTTCAAATTTTTGTACAGTTGGATCAACCGGAATTCGATACTAGTTGGAACTGAGTTGGAGTTGCCAGACAAAATTTTTACAGGCAAAATTCGTCGATTATTATAAAATGCCGATGAATTTCCTTTTTTCAGGCATAAGTAATCAAATAAATCCACCAATGTTTTAATTTGTTAATTCGCGTAACCGGAAAAATTTGAAATCCAAAAATTACTAACGCTATTACCAGTACGATCACGTTTCTTGTTTAACACGAAATGTGTAGAGTTGATGGATGAATTGATGTCGCTTATGCTGATTTTCTTAGGAGTTATGATTTTCGATTTTTTATTGTAATTTTTGTGAATTCCTTTTTGGTAGAAGTTATAATTTCATTAATAAAGGGACTATAACCGTAGTGCACGTCGCTGCATCAAGCTTTAAATGCACTTCGCGTATGATCAATTTGTTCCTTTGACAATTCATTTATTGTGTAACTTTATAAAATTATAAATTGGAAATAATTCTTCATTGTTACAACATATAAAACTATAAATTTTAATAAGTAAAAACCAAAAATAGTACTAAGTAGCCTCAAAGTCAAGAATAAATTATTCATTCTATGAAAAGAACAGACCTATATCAAGAGAATGACGTGCGGTTAAATTTCGAACAGATGAATTATTTTAAAATGAGAATCATTCGTTAAATTTTAAAGATAATAATCTTAGATTCTTACTGAGCATGTATATCTTTCTTACCTTTGAGGTTACTTAGTACTATTTTAGATTTTACTTATAAAATAAAAAGTCTTACATTGCGACAACGATCAACGATTTTGTATTTAAAAATGTAATCTCTATAATTTATCTTTGAGTCTTTACGCTTAAATGTTTTTGATTGGTATGTAATTGGAACACATTTTTTTTTGTTGGGATTTTTTAGTAAAGGAATTGAATCGATTTTAGAAAATAGCTGGCATAAAAATAAATTTTTATTTTCGTGCCACTTTTTCTTTATTTGAAAATAGATAAAAACATATTTTTTAAATCGTTGTAACTTCGAGATAATGATGCAAATTAAAGATTTCTCGGTATTAAATGAAAAATATTCAATAAACAAAAAATAAATGAATAAATAATACTTATTTTGATTAAATAAAAAAATGACAAGCTTTGATGAATTTTTTGAAAAATAAATTGTAAAATAGATATTAATAAAATAAAAATAATAAATCGTTTATTTTTTTTTGCATTAGATTTTTTTAGTAATTAAACAATTTATTAAGAAGAAAATTATGTAAAAATATCCATTGTCGGATAGGCTCAATTTTTTCTTTTGACAATCACTTTATAAATTACAAATCGGAAATAATTTATTATAGTTACCACATATAAAACATATTATTTTAATAAGTAAATGTCATAAACAATACTAAGTAAACTTAAAGACAAGAATTATTTGCGTGTTATACTAAAAGAATAGGCCTAGTTTATCAAAGGTGAGATAAATATTAACGGTTATATTTCGGACGGGCGAAAGAAATTTGAAATGAAATTTATCATACATTCGAAAATAATAATTATTACATATCAATTATATATATAACTTAATTAAATTAAATAATAATAATGATATTTTACTTATGTTATTGAAATATTTACACTTATAGTAACTTCTATTTAAAAAATGAATTTCGTAAAAATTAATACTAAAAAACCTATAACTCTTTCAAAATAAAATAACCGAAAATCATAACTCTTACTAAAAAATTCGATTGATAAAAAATAAAATCAACGATTCACCCTCCACATGTTACACATGAAATGGGACGTACTGGTATTAGTCGATGATCAAAATTGGAAAGGATACACTTATTATATTCGGGTTGAACAGATTATTTTGTCTAGTTTGTAATACAGAATGATTAAGTTTTTGTTTATTTATTTATTTTAATACAAACAAAAGCATGTTTATAACTGTAAACAAAATTTAGAATTAATGCATCCAGTTATTATATATTTATAGTAATTTCTTTACTAAATTATAAATTTGGATATATAGTATTCGATTCGTTTCGCTGCAGAGATGAGGAATAATGAATATTTATCTATAAAACACATTTTTCTATTAAATTAACATATGATATATAATATTATACTCTGATCATGTTTTATTCTTACTTTCGTCATGTTTGGTATTGTTAATTTGCGTGATTTAATTTCCATTTTGTGTCACAAGATAAACAAATAAAAATCTGAGCGTGAGTCTTTTTCAATCTTATACAGTTCTTCATGTATTAACATGACGTAAATATATTAATTACATTAATGACTCAGTATTTCGTTGTCTTCGTTGCTTTTGTTGTCTTATAAATTGAGATCTACTAATATAATTCTATAGATCAATTTTTTGCTATAATAAGTTTTTTTTATAAACACAATAATTTATTTAATTTGTAATTATGTCCAAATATACAGCTAAAGATTTTTCTTTTTATCTCCTAATTTCTTCTTGATAATTTGTTTCTTCGATTTTCCTTTTTAGATACTCTACTAACTTGTAAACGATATTCTTTGACTCTTCGATATTTCTTAGATCTCTTAGTAAAAATTTTTAAATTGATATTATATTATTCAATTTTATATGTATCAAATAAAGTTCGATTTGTAAAATTAAACTTAATCTTAATCATTAAAATTTAATAATTTTATAATTTAATATGGCAATATTAATATATTTACCCTTCCAAGTACAACGACTTCAATATTCTAGCTTCATTGATATACTTTATCAATTTGATTTGATGATGAGAAGAAAAGGTATCAATAATTTTGTCTGTGCTTGTGAAAAGAATTGTCCATCGGTTGGCTTTATTCGTTAAAAAATGAAAGATATATTTTTCATATTTAAAGTAAAAGGTGATTCCCAATTATTGCTACATAGTATTAAATCGGAATAATTAATAATACAAAAAAAAATTAATTAATTGAAGTATGGAAAGAACAAAAAACTTGAATTCAATATGTTTATCAAAGCGTTATGATTGGTTGGAATGGAAATATATATTTCGAAGAAAATATTAAAATATTTTAATACTTTATTATTATGTTAACTGCCTTTTAACTTCTAAGTAAAAAATATTTAGCTCAAAATTCAATATATATTTACAATACTTTGTTATGTAAAATGCCCGACTAAATTACTTTGTCTTACCTGTCACTAAACTCCAAAATCCATTCAACCATTCCATTTTAACACTCTCCTACCCTGCGAAAACTCATTTTATTTATTCCTTCTAATGACAAATATTGTTGCATTTATTAGCTTATAATTATTTGCTTATTGGGTTGATAAGGAAGAACTTTAAAGAATGCTTCAAGTTTTGTACCAGGTTGTCAGTTTATTCTTTAATTTCGTACGTTTACGATAATATATATTCCAATAAAAATACGAATAAAAAACGCCAACAACGTCCTGCTACCAGTCCAATTACCAAAGGTTTATTATTAGGACCTGGAGTAGCTGTAGATGATTTATTTACAGGTGGGTTAAAAGTTGTAATCCATTTGCTATTTTTTATATTATAAAGATACACTTGAAAAGAATATAATCCAGCATTTGTATCCAACCCCCCCCCCAAAAAAATATGAAGCATCATTTATATAATAGAAAAAATATTAAATCTACTTACCAAATATAATTATCATATAATCAAAATATAAATTTGCAGTATAAAGAATAATCCCATTTGGCAAAATATTGGCGGCATGTTTAAAGTTTCACAAGTCTTTTCAAGTATTAAGCATATTCATACCGTTGAAAAGAGGTCTGTCATTTCGGAATAAATTAGCAGAATTATATCCACCAAATATATATCTATATATATTATTCCAGAATTATCAATTACTCTTTTGTCTAGGAGGGACTGCATCACCACCAAGTATTGGTGTAGATAATGTAGAAGTAGAATAAGAATGTGTAGATGAGATTTGAGTAATCATAATCAAGTGTAATTTTATTTCTCTTGAATCCTCCATATAAATAAATTGTAGAATTATCTAAACTTAAAACAACAGTTAAACGGGGCGTATGTACAGGAAAACTTCCTTCAGGAATTAAAGTCTTAAGCTTTTGTTATCAAATGGCTTTGGCAAATCCAAATAGAATAATTCTATAATTCAGATGTATTAGTGCTAACTATTAAGAGTCTATCGTTGATTATTACACTATTATGGTATCTTCTTTCGGGTAGGGCATAGCATAAAATTGAATTAATTAATGAATTAATTAATAATAAAGTGCAAAAATAAATTTATATAATTTAAATGGAAGATGCATATTTAATACATAAATTATATAAAATAATAGGATTTATACAATTTTTTTTTCAAAAAAAATTTTTTTTTGTAAAAAGGACGTTGAAAAAGTTTTCGAATTCTATCTTGCATACGGAGTTAGAGTTTTTCTGTCCGTATAGTGCTTGCATACGGAGTTGGAGTTTTTCTGTCCGTAGAGTGTAACAAAATTCTCATTGTTTATCTTTTGATATGAATTTCAAAGAACGCATTCTTGGACAATATAATTCTAAAAATTAAAAATGGTTAAATTACAAAAAATGAAAAGATGGTACGAAATAATCAAAATTAAATTTAGCCGAAATATTTTGAATTTTTTATTTGCTAAAATACAGTGTATGTCATAATTTTGGACTCCTGTGTATTGGAATAAATAGATAAGATTCGTAAATTTTTTTATTTGTTTATTTTTTGAACTCAAAATATATTAAAAATGATCCGTTATTTTATTTCGTTTATTTATTGAGCCGTCAACATATTGCATGACTTGAGAACTGAGTATTTTGATTTTTAAATTTCGTAAAGTTTGTCAATGTTACATAACACAAACCAATAAATAAACCAAAAAGGTTAAATTATACGAAATTTAAATTCGAAAATATTTTGGTATTTTTTATTTCGCATAAAATATTTTGGGGGGAATTTTTTGGTAAAAGGGTCCATATCTATAGTTCTAAGTCGCTGTATCAAGCCTGAAAGTTATGAGATGCACTAATCGATTTGCTCCTTTGACGATCACCTCTTTTTTTTGCAAAATCTCTTTTATAAAATGTGATTTTCGTGTAATAAAATAAATTTTATTTTCGTGCGATGTATTCGGTTTTTTAGGTAGAACGTTGTTTTGCAATTATAATTATTGAAGTTACACCGGCTAAAAAAAAATAATCAATACTATTCAATGTGAATTAAATACAGTAGTTAAAAAAAAATAATAAATAAATATTTAAAACAAATACGAAGCAAAAAAAAAATAAATATAGATATAAATATAAAGAAGAGGCCTAAAATATCAACACTTGTTAAAAAACGATCGTGGTATTTTGCACTACGAAATAAGATAAAAAATATTTTATTTTCGTTGGTAGATATAATTGCGGTATGATCAATTTCGTTTTTTATAAAAGCCCTTTTCGGGATAATGAATTTCAATTGGGTAGTATACAATATCTATGTGAAAATTTGCACTCATGTGTTTCTAAACATTAAAGAAAGAAGGTTGGATCATTCTGTTTTACTTTGTGAAATTATTATCTGAACGAATAGTGCATCTTCCTTATGGAATGAACTAGTTCGGAAAGATTAAATCTTGGATGCGTAATGAATGATCATAATATGGTAATGTAATGAAAAGAATAAGAGAAATTAATCATTGTAATAATATAAAATATTTAAATAAATTAAAAATTATATAAAAATTTAATTAAATAGTTTATACCCTTTTGCTTAGTTTTAAGCATTGTTAAATTGAATTCAAACATAAAATTATTTTTTTGATTATTTTTATTTAATAATCATTTTTTTATTATATGTATCGATATAGACGCCCCAATTGTACAAATTATCCGAAACATTGAAATGATTTCTAAAAGAATAATGTCCCTAGACAAATTACTAAACAATTGTTTTCATATTTTCCCAGGAAATTTTCGTAGAACTCCGATACATATAAGGTAGAATTTTCTTATCATTTATTTATTTTTTATCATTTTTTTTTATTAATTCCTCCTTAATATTGGAAAAAATTATATTTCTGCAAATATATGTAAAGGTGCACTTTATATTTTATATCTATTTTTTTAAAAAAAATTACTTGCTTGAATCTTGGGAAATGATTATAAAATTTGTATTATTATTTTTTTAAAATTTTTTTTAATACGCTTCCCTGGGAACGTATTATTTTCATTTATATTCGACTCTTGGAATTGTATTTATAAATAATAAATTTAAATGATAAAAGCAAATAACTGAATTTGAATAGAAATCAACAGTAAAATATACAAATTAATTTTTATATTCACGGCACTTAATCTTAAGCATAAGTAATATAAATTTAGACACAAATTGTATTGTATATCAATAGATTTAACTAAAAGCGTTTTAATTTTTCGATCTAAAATTTAACAAACAAGTATCTATTTCATTTTATAGATACGTACCATAATATGAATAAAAGTGCCACAAACGGGATTTTTATTTTGTAAGATTAGTTATCGCCTACCCAAAAGAAAATATAGTTCAAGTGATTTAATATGGGAGACTAAATTTTCAAAGGATGAGATTGAAGTTATAATTCTGGAAGTTGAGATTTCTGTTATATATTTTAAGTTATCTCAAAATAATGTTAAGTTTATAGTATCTTAAAATTTTTAAAGTAAAAAATAATATAATTTTACATAATTTTTTATTACTTAGACCACCGCAAGTCATGATCGACTAAACAATCACGATGGATCAAAACCAACTAATTATATGTATATCTTTTGGGTTTTATTAAAAATTTTAAGTTGTAAGGGTGAAAAGGATATATTTCAATTGTTACGCAATACTATTTATTATGCACGTTAATCGAATCGTTTTACAATTGTTATTACGTTAATTCTTTTATGATGTTAACTTTATTTAGAGAAATCTCGAATTTAGATTATTATAACTATTATCATTATCTTATTGTAGTATCCTATTTCGTAAAATTACGTTAGATTCTTACGCCATTATTCTCTTTGTCAAAATACTAAAAAAAGATCCTGTAACACTTCATTGTTCAATTTGTATTTGAATTTCAGATAACATCTTGTAACACTTTGGCATTGTTCACATTTTTATATTGATATTTTTTCTCGTAACACAGAGTTCAAGCAAAAATGTTGATATTTCTTCTATTTCAAGATTTGATTATAACTTTAATTTTAAAGTTGCTTCCAAATATATTCTTTCATTTTTTTTTAATCTTTGACTCTTTAGTATAAAAGTCTATTCGATTACTTGGCTATCTTCCTTTTTAAAAAAAGTCGTAATTTTGATTTTTTTAAAAAAAATTTCTTACAAAATAGCATTGGTTTAAAATTCATTTGTACAAAAAAAAGTAAACAATAAATTTTATTAACGAAACAAAAAATCACAAATAGAATAAATATTATGTCGCTTAATTTTATGATGAAAAAGAATTTTACTTCATTTTTAATAATAGTGTTGGTTTTGTTTATTTCGATTAAATGTGTTTCAGCTCAATCTGATAGTCCATCCCCAACTCCCAGTAGTCCGACTCCAACTCCTGACAGTCCAACTCCAACTCCTGATAGTCCAACTCCAACTCCTGATAGTCCAACTCCAATTCCTGATAGTCCGACTCCAACTCCTGATAGTCCAACTCCAACTCCTGAAGTGACATCTCTACCTGAAGATACTTCTCAACCAACCACTCGTGAAGACACCTCTCAACCAAGCAATCCTGAAGAGACTTCTTATGCAAAGGCTCCTCTACCAACCACTGAAGAGACTCCTCCACCAAACACACCTGAAGGGAGTTCTCTACCAACTACTCCTGAAGACACCTCTCAACCAAGCACTCCTGAAGAGACTTCTTATGCAAAGGCTCCTCTACCAACCACTGAAGAGACTCCTCCACCAACTAACACTAAAGACAATCCTCCACCAACCACTCCGATAACTATAACTTCATATGGTAATACAACTTCAACTGATGGAACTGATAGTTCTACTGTTAGATCAACCACTGCAACTTCTTCATTAAAAACTATTGAAGGTGTAATGATACCTATAATAAATTTACAAATTCTCAAACCATTTTTATTCAACTAGCTCCTATTGTTACTATTACGAAAGAAACAGCTACAACTAGTAGCCACACTTGCAACGCGTGTAAAATTGATACTTCAGTGTAAAACTCTAATCTTTTATATTCTTATATTTAAATATTTTAAATACATGTGTTGTCTTGACTTTGTGTTTCGAGAATACATTTTTTAATTATTTCTTATTTTTCTATATAAAAAATTATAGGGATACCAATAACCATAGTGGTAAAAGAACTATTATAACCACAAAAAATTCACGTTCTGGTGTTCTCACTACTATCACTGCGAATACTTCTTACCCTGTTACAATGATAACATTCATGACCACCACTTTCTTTAGTACAATTACAATATATATTCCAGGTTATACTACATTTTATGTAACAACTACAACCAAAAGAACAATTACAGCTTCATATTATGTTCCTCCAGATACCGTGATTTTGGTTTCAGAAGTTACTGCAGTTTATGCTGCTACTCCTAATTCTACTTCTACTATTATTCCTACTGTTGATAGTTCCGGTGATTCGATTAAAAATTTAAAAATATGGAAAGATAAATTAAATCGTATGATTATTTGTTTGTGGGCGATTGGCGTTGCTTTTGTTTTCGTGATTTTGGTTTAATTTATGATTAAATTCGCGATATTTTAAATCCCTTAAAGTTTAAATCCGGTGAAATATGTCATATTATATTATAAAATATCTATAATATCCTGTCTATATTACATACTAAAAATCATTCAAATAAATATATAAATTAAATGCTAATTTTGTTTCTTTTTATATATATTTGTGTGAATCATTAACAAAAGGCATAACGATTGAAAGAAATTATACTAAAATGTTATATATAAGGATTCATTTCCACCTTCATAACTTAATTTTTTTTAAAAAATTTTTAAAACAAAACCCAAAATATTTAATCCTATTACCTTATATTTATTCTTTTATTTTCACGGAATCTTGAATTTCGATTATGTAGCCAAACCAGTAGTATAGTACGATTAAATGTTATAATTTTTACAAACACATACATTTTATATATACGGGGCACATGTTGATGTAATTGGTCAATATTTTTGATGCATTTGCAGATAATTATTTATAACCAATGTTAATATTAAAAAAATAAAGTAGTAATTCTGTAAATTAAATTTAGATAAGCATAATATTAAAAATAGTTGGAAGACGTAATAAATATACCAAAAAAAAATTAAATAAAAAATGAATAAATTATTAAAAATACTAAAAAAAAAATTGGACTTAGACAATTTGTAAAATACGATATAATAAAATTTTATTTTTTCATAAATAAATCTCACTTTGAACAACTTCTCGAAAATTATTTAAAGATGGCATAATAATATTTTATTAAAGATTACTATAAAAGTTTTTTTTTTGGTTCGCTAGAAAAATTATTTTATAAAAGTATGTACAATGTGTAAACGTACATGCAAAGATAATTCCAATCGGACTACTAAAATTTGTAACCGTACTATACAAATTCGTGAAATTACGTTCATAACATCCTATCCTGTAACACTTTGTCATTATTCAAATTGAAATTTTTAGATTTTTGATTCATTTTTATTACTTGACTATCCTAAAAATGGCCACATAATTCTTTTTTTTTTTTTTTAAAAAAAAAAAACAGAGTAATTTCACGAGAAACATCTATTGCATTGGTTTAAAATTCAATTATACATAAAAGTAAACGATAAATTATTAATGAAACGAAAATTCGCAAAAAGAATGTCAATTAATTTATGAAGCTTAAAAAGAAGCATTTTAATTTACTTTTAATCATAGTGTTGGTTTCATTAATTTCAATTAGATATGTTTCGGCTCAATCAACAGCATCAACTGAAAATGAATTAACCACTATAACTCCAATTTCTGATAGTTAGAGTTGGAGTCTATCACCTAGTAGTTCAACTGATAAACTAACCACTAATCGAATATTACTTCTAACATCCGTTTCTATTTAATCAGCTTCTACTACTTATTTTATTCCATCAAAATCAACCGACACTCTTGCATTTCTTGTAATTCATATAAAGTTAATTCTGCCGTGTAAGTAATTCTAAAATTTGAGCTTTTTCTAGTCATGTTATATTCTAATATGATCAGATAAGATCTTTATTTTTTTTAAATAAAATTTTACAACAGTATTTCAATTATAATGACAAAAATAGTTGTGCATAAAGTATTATGGAAATTAATTTTATTTAAAGAATCTAAGTTGGCAGTGAAGCAAATTATTGTTGCAATTTCATAAAAAATAATTTGAAACAAAATATTGATAGAGTTTTTGTATGCAATGTGTTCTTAATTCGAAAATGTAATTTTTTAATTGCAAAGTTACATCCGGGAATTTTATTAGAAATAATCTCCGTAAATTTTTACAATATTAATTAAATTGTATATTATACATTTGAAAAAATAAAAATTGAAATAAATCACAGCGACTCAAATAAATAATAATAATAAAATATTTTTTAAACTAGAATTCTCTTAATACTTGTATACAATTTTTTTATTATTTTATTTTTAAAAACCTTTTGTACTTTGAAGAATAAGCAAAATAATTAAAATAAATGAAATAAAAAAAAATAAATGCCAACATCAACAAATCACTAATTTAGAAAATAAACCTATAATTAATGTATGTACATCTTAAAAACATGCTATTTTTTTTTTTTTTAATTCCAACAGAGTCATGCTTTATTAAACAATTTATTTTGCAGTTGATAAAAATTAAACAAATTTATAAAAACTACAAATAC
>CAJVPK010000989.1:0-17470 GCA_910592015.1 Diversispora eburnea | reverse complement strand
ATCTTCTTTGCTTGTGTTATCATTTGTTATCTTACTTGGATGTAATGTTTTAAATGTAGTGATCCAGTCAATTTTTTTGTGTTTTTTCATCATCCAAGATTTTTTTTGAAACCTTTTGCAGTTTCCAACATTGTCTGTGTCTTAATGTAATTACTTTTTTAAGGCCTGCTTTATAGGGAGCTCTATGGATATTTTTTCCCATGTTGGAATAAATATTATTTTTATTATTTTATCATTTTATTATTATTATTATAAAAGGATTGGGTTACGAAGACATGCAGAAGTAGATGAACGAGTATAGTTTACATTATTAAGTGAAATGGATGGTATAAAAGAATTAAAGGATATTTTAGTGATTGGACGTTCTAATTGACCTGATAGAATTGATGATTCCAATTTGCAGCCTGTTATCATCATCATTGTTATATATACTCATTCAATACTATTTATCTGTAAATTATTTATTAATTATTTACATATTAATTATTTATTTTCCTATAATAAAAATAAAAAGTCGAATAGATCAAATATTATATCTAACTTAGCACGATAAAATTGATATTTGTAATGTTACACCACGCTTAATTTCTTCACTTCTTATTGGACATTTTTAATTTATCAAAAAAAAAAATTGTAATTAAAGAGTATTTTTTATTTTCTTATAGTAGTAAAAAGAATTGGTCATTACAAATAATAAGAATATTTAAAATGATGATAACTTCCGCACATGAACAACAAGTAAATATTCATTGATATTATTTTAAAGTGTAAATCTACATATATTACTAAATTTCGGTTGTAGCGCCATGTCATAGGACAGTCCCTGTTATAGGACAACTCGGTTCGTTTTACAGACGCGTGTTTCTTAATTTCCGTCCTAGAAGCAGATGAGAAATTTCAACAAAAAAAAACGGATTTATTGTTTCCAGGAGTTTTCTTTATGTTCCCTTTTTTTGCATTCGTTTTACAGATATAAAAACTGGTTTAATTTCTAAAGACGAATTAAATTGTCAATTTAATTTTAATTAAAAATTTTATTGAATAAACTAAGAAAGGAACGGATTGGAAAAAAATGATATTTTTTGAAAATTCCACTTTGTTTTATTTTTATAATAGTTACGTTTCGGTACATTTTGTATATTATAAAAATCATTTTTGTTTTTCTAATTAGTAAAGGGCAAGTCGCTGCATCAGGTTTTAAAGTTATGAGATGATCAATTTTTTCCTTTTACAACCCCATTTTTGTGTAACTTTAGAAAATACTTGACAATTAAATAATTTTCGATCGTTACTACATATAAATCTTTTTATTTTAATTAGTAAATCAAAAACGTACTAAGAAATATTAAAGATAAGAATGAATTACATATTATGTAAAAAAAGACAAGCCTGTAACACCAATTGTAAGAGGATAACTAGCGATTTCGAACAGATAAAAGATTTTAAAATGAAAATTATTCACTCAATTTTAGTGATATAAATCTGTTCTATTTATATGATATGAAATTAATTCTTGTATTTAAGATTACTTAGTACCGTTTTTGACATTTAATTATTAAAAAAAATCTTTTATATGTAGCAATGATAATGAATTATTTCCGATTCATATATTGATAGATAGCACAACATTCAATACCCAATCAACATGATGTAGTAAAACGAATTTAACATAAAGCAAGTTGGTGCTACTACGAATTTCTGTTCGATTGACCTCTTCGTAAATCCTTTGATTAGCGTAAATTTTCTTATGCAAGGCTTGCTTTTATCAATTTTCCCACACAGTCGTCATCCTATCAAAAAAGAAAAAAGAAATGGCGAAACGTTCATCCAAAGAATGATCTGCGTAACAATTGTGATACTCACGAATTAAACATTGTACTATCTCACGACATATGGCGAACTTGTTTATTGTGAAATCTAAGAGATCTAAAAAAAGAAATTAAAACGCATATCAATTTTCTTTTTTAGCCAATAAATCCCTTAAATAATGTGACACGTTTTATTTTTTTTTATAGGTTTAAGAAATCGAAGAGAAGAAATGGAAGAAATGAAAGAAGCGGAAGAAATAAAAGAAATGAAAGAAGCAGAGGAAATGGAAGAAATAAAAGAAATGGGTGAAATTGAAGAAATTGAAAAGTCAGAAGAGATAAAAGAAGCTGGAGATATGGAAGAAATGAAAGATGAAGATTTCAACAAGTAGGCATATCGTTACATTAAGTATTATTTTAAAATCAATTTTTAAGTATATTTATAGTCAATTAATAATCAATTGTATGCACACACTACATTACAGTTCGTGCGTATTTAGAGTCATAATTATTGAAATCAATGTTTCAATTTAATTCAATATCATATGACAATTCTCTAATCAATTATAAACTAATTAATATAAATTATATTACAGTTGGTGAGTATTTAGATTAATAATAATTGAATGTTTCAATTTGATTAAGAATCAACTCTAATTAATTATCAATCAAATGCATGTATATTGCAGTGATTGAGTATTTAAATTCATAATTATCGAATCAAATGTTCAAACTAATTCAATAACAATAACACTACTCTAATCAAAAATAAATCAATCAACTGTATCTATTATACTACAGGAAGTGTGTATTTAGATTCACAATTGATGAAATCAATGTTTCAATTTGATTCAATATCGAATAACATTTCTCTAATAAATTCTAAACTAATCATAAATTCCAGGAAGTGAGTATTAAGATTGTAAATATTGAAATCAAGATTTCAATTTAATTTAATATCATGTAACACTTCCCTACTCTATTATATTACAGAAAGTAAGTATTTTGATGCATAATAGAAATCAATGTTTCGAATTGATTCATATCAATAATTTTATTCTTTTCAAGTATTTGTAGGGAATGTCATCAAGAGAATACTGGAATAAATTGGTGTAGTTCATGTAATCGCAAACGATTTCAAAATGAATTTGACAAACGGACAAGTGGCGTTAGAGAATTTGATGAATTTATTCAACAAAAACAACTAAATGCAAATGGACATCAAGATATTATTGAATGGATTCCATTTGACAGATTTGAAAATGTCACTTACCTTTCTAAAGGGGGATTTGGTACAGTCTACAAAGCAAAATGGCTCGATGGACCTATTCTGTCTTGGGATTATAAAGCAAAAAGCTGGAATAGGTTTGGAGAACAAGAAGTTTGCCTAAAGAGTCTTGATAATTCCGCAAATAAAAATGAATTTTTGCAAGAGGTAAATATTTTCATGTCAATTAATTTTTCGTTATTTTATAATTATTATATTCTTTTTTATTTACGCCAAAAAAAAAAATTTTTTTAGATTGAAAATCAACTTAAATTTCGAGGTTATCATGCAAGTGCAATCTTTGGAATCACTAAAAATCCAACAGAAAATGGATATATGATGATTATGAACTATGCAAAAGAAGGTATTCTTCGAAATTTGTTGAATACCAAGTTTATAGAATTGACTTGGCTTAAAAAATGTCTGATTTTATCAAATATTATAACTGGGCTTGCAAGAATTCATGAATTAGGTTTAATTCATAAAGATTTTCATTCTGGTAATATAGTAAGTCAATCTTTAGTTAATTGTTATATTACTGATTTTGGATTGTGCAGACCAGTTTCAGAAAATGATCCAGAGAAAGTTTTTGGAGTGATTCCATTCATGGCACCTGAGACATTGAGTAGAGGAGAATACACTCCAGCATCTGATATTTATTCTTTTGGTATGATTATGTTAGAAGTTCTAACTAGTTATCCACCATATTATAATATCCCACATGATGCAAATCTTGTAATGGATATTTGCAAAGGGCTTAAACCTGAAATTAAGTTCGAAATTCCTCAATTACTCAAAGAAATTATGGAAAAATGCTGGAATTTTGAACCTTCCAATCGTCCAACTGCTGAAGAATTGAAATCTCAAATTGGTGAATACGTTTCCAATAGAAACAGTGATAAAATAAGAGAACAAGTCAAAGCAGCAAGAAAATCAAACAAGAATTTTATTAAATATGATCCAAAGAAAGTTCATTCTGAAGCAAAATATACAAGTAGACATTTGTCTTTTCTGAAAACCAAGAAAGTTGAAACTAACTCATATGGTAAATACTTATATTTTTAAAAATAAATTAATTATATTTTTTATAAAAGATGTTTACATTAATTATTATTTTAGATACAAAACAATGGGATCTTGAAATTCCTGATGAAATAAGTGAGTATTTTATTTCTTGAATCATTTGTTTAATAATTTAATTAAATGAAATTAATATTGATTAAATAATTCACAGTTTAAGAAAAGGAAATTCAAGAAAATTAACTTTCAATTTTGTTGGGATTTATTATTGTTTTATGTCTTGATATTATTTGTATTTCTCTAAAATTAATAATAGCTTATTTTTCAATTATTTATATATATAGTTGCTTGACAAAACCTATTTTGAATTAGACTAAATGTCAAAACCTCTAGTTTCGAAAGTTTTTAATAAGTGAATAATATAGTTTCGACAGTTTAATATAAATTAGTATGTTCCAACGAGTTTTGACAAGTTTCAACAGATTTTTATATAGTTTTATTAAAGTTTCAACAGATTTTTATATAGTTTTATTAAAGTTTCAACATTTTCGACTTTTGACGGCCTGTCTAAACCCAGAGGTTTCGTCAAGCAACTATATTTATATATATATATCTTTATCTTATATTTTATTTTAGTTGATCACCGGAATTATAGAGTATAGTTTTATTTAAAATAACGCAGACCAGTATATAATGATTTAAAATAAAACCATTATTATCTTAATACTTTGCTGAAATTATTGTATATTATGTAAATATCATAGTGATATTTTGAAAGATCTTTTTCATATGACTCTATCTGATTTTATCATACATTTGATTTGCAAGAATTCTAAGAAATTTGACAATTAATCAAAGAATTATTTATTTATTTTGGGATAGTGTTTCTTTTTAAAAATTGGATCCCAAATAATTTACTTAATAATAACGAGAATAATCCATAGGTTTTGATATTGTGTGTAATTTCTTTGCACTCGGAAAAATCCTTAAATAAAATTTACACGAATATATTTAGTTTTAAAGAAATATTACAATAGTTTTGGGCGATAGTCAATTAAATATATTTCTAAAAGACATTGTATTATGATGTAATATGTTTGATAAATTTCAAGGTGAAAAGTAATTTTATATATTTAATTAAATATAGTAATAAATATAAACAAGAGGGGTTATTAATGCATAAA
This sequence comes from Diversispora eburnea, assembly GCA_910592015.1. NCBI lineage: Eukaryota > Fungi > Glomeromycota > Glomeromycetes > Diversisporales > Diversisporaceae > Diversispora > Diversispora eburnea. The sequence goes on along the minus strand of CAJVPK010000989.1, from coordinate 12,191 downwards.
TTATATTGCATCAAGAAATTTTAATAGGCAAAAATTTCCAGAAATTTTCACGAGTTTTTTTTTTTCGATTACATCATGATTGTAGAACGTAGAGCGATTTTCTACTAAGACATTTTTAAAATAGAAAGAAAGGCCATATTCTTGGCTACAAAATGATATGTGTTTTATTCCTGTAACATCAATATTTGTGAAGCCATTCTAGTTTAAAGAAAAATGTCCATGAAAAAATTGGGCAAAAATTTGTGCACGAATTTTTGTTCAATTTTTTCAGAGATGATTTTCTTTAATCTGGATTAACTCTGCAAATATTAATACTACAAGGATAAAACATACGTCATTTTGTAGCCAAGAATTAGGCCTTTCTTTCTATCTTAGAAATAAATTAGTAGTGAAGTAGCTAAAATAAATGAATGTATTATAAGACTAGACAATATGGATGAGACAGAAATAGAGATACCAGTTGCATACTCAAAGATCTCTACCTCAGTAACAATAAGAAAAGATATAAACACAGAATAAGGATGCCATTTAAAAACATTTAAAAAGCAATAGAAATTATAGAATCTGCACACAAAGAACCTATAAATGACCAAAACATATGTTTAGATATGAATGACATAGAAACAGAACAAAACATGATTAGAAATTGGTTAACAACAGAAAAGTAAATATATAAAAAATTGGAAACTATAAGAGACAAATTAAAAAATAGAACAGAAATTAAAGTATATACAGATGGTTCAATGAAGAACATACTTGAAGAAGACCACATGGGCCTGAGATAGGTGATTTTAGATCAAGGATTAAATAATAATATGACATTCTGAAGTAACTTAGAACAATTCCCATTATCAACTAGAGCAGGATTAATGGCAATACTAATAACACTAACAGTAATGCCAAAAAGTTTCCAGGTAAATATATACACAGATAGCAAGTGCGCTATAGATAATATGAACAAATTCAATAAAGGAAAATCAAAATATATATGAAATAAAGTCAAAAATCCTATTATATTTCAGACTATAAAAGAAATTATAACAGTTCAAAATGTATATTATGTGGAAGGTATGAAGAAACTGATATGCATGTGTTTGAGTGCAAAAGAAATAATAATAAAGAGAGTGAATACACACCAATAACAAATCATTACAAACAACTAATTAATTGCCTAACTATGAAATAGAGGAAGACAAAATACAAAGTGAATTTAGGTCCCTAAGTAAGTTATGAAAGTTTTGGGAAGATGAGTTCACCTAGGATCACATTACATGAATTAATCAGGGATTCATACCACAATCATTAGTATTCAAAGTTACATCAATGTTAAAATCTAGAAAAAGGACCAGGGAAGTAATTATTGAAGGAATGGTGTGAAAAAGTGGAACTATGGGAAGCTAAAAATAATATTGAAAAAGAAAATAAAGGGAAAAATTAATTTAAAAAAAGGTGTGGGAAATAAGAGAATATAATGACAGTATAAAGTTAGTAGAAACTAATGAAGGGAAATACAGTAAAATAGAACAAATAAAAAAGAACACAATACATAAATTTAGAATGTGGATTAACTTAGGATGCAAATATAATAATAATTGTAGTTATATATATAATAATTACATCTAATGGGGTTTTGGCCATCAGTTCCTGAGGTTACACTTAGGCAATGATAAGTCAGACAGTAAAATGTTATTTATAGTCAGTTTCAATAAGTGCAAAACAAATTATCTGTATCTTTAAAATTTACACCTAATTTATTAATAAAAGTTTATTGGAGCAAGACTCTGTTGGATTTAAAAAAAAAAAAATTTCTTTGATATTTTTTAAATAAATAAGTGTTCACTTTTCATCTTTATTTCATAAATATTTTTTTTTGCAAACTAATCTAATATGTTTAATGAAAGCATATCATTAAGAGATCTTTTTCTAACAATAGCTTTAATTTATTAGATTATTAATGATAATAATGTAGTATTATGATGTTAAAATAATTCTTAAAATTTGTGATAAAGTGTCAGATACAGTTGTTTTTCTAAAAGTGGAAGGTACTGAAAATTATTGTGGTTATAATCCTCTTGAAACATATAATAATTATGAAAACTGAAAACTGAAAACTGAAAATCTGTAAAACTCCAGCGTAAGTAGAATGAAATAATAGAGCTATTAATTATTATGAATATGATTTATATTTGAAATTCGGCTATGCTTTATTTTTACGTAGAAATTTATAAGATTGAAAAGGATAACTTTTATGGCACAGATAATTATGAAAAGCAAATTTTATTCTAATGCAAGTGAATTTTCAGTTGAAGAATTTGAAATTTTCAAAATTTCACCAAAGAACTCATTTTTATTTTATAAATTTTTAGGATTATTATTATTTATCATTTTAAATTAAGTGATTTCTATCGATTAGATAAATATTAATTTAATAGATATTATTTTTTAGATTTGATGAATTTTGTTTATAATATTATTTTTCGATATTATAAGCATCATTTTTATGTCCTTTCATAACTATTTCAGTTTTTAGAACATAATTTCGCATTTTGCGAAATAATGATTTTCCTCGTGATGATGTGATATTGTCAAGCCAATTATATTTTGCCAATTGTTCGATATCAATTTTCCGATTTATTCTTAATAATTTATAATATTTGTGATACATAGTGCTTTAATTTTTATTTTTTTCGCTATCCGTATTTACTAAATAAAAATGACTACAAAATTTTATGACCGTTTATCAAATGACCTCACCCAACTCCTTGAAAACCCTATTGATTATAATGTCACAATTGAAGTTGGTAAAGCACCAGTCAGCCAATTTTTCGAAGTTCATTCTTACATTTTACAATCTCGTTGTCCTTATTTTAAAAAGAAATTTGATGAATCTCCGTTCAACGAAAATCATGTCAAAGGATTAAAAATTCCTAATATTTCTACTAAAGTATTTGATATCATTATCAAGTATGCATAGTTTCATAAAATTATTTTTAAATTTTTTAATAACATTATTTGGAAAATCATTTATAAATATTTTAATATATAATTTAGGTACATATATGGTGGAACAATTTCGTTAGAAAAATTAGATAATTCAATTATTTTTGATCTCTTGATTTCTTCTCATGAATTTGATCTCGATGAATTAGTTGAGCATCTCCAAACTCATCTTAATACCAACAATGCCTCATGGTTAAGGTTAAATTTTGCTCACGTTTATCAAATAAGTTTTCAAAAAAACTTTGAGATAATTCAAAACTTTTGTAATAATATAATTTCCAAACATCCTGATACTATTTTTGAATCAGAGAACTTTATTTCTCTTCCTGAAGATGTATTAATTTCCATCATTAGATTAGATGATTTGCAATTGGAAGAAGATAAGATTTGGGATTACATAATTCAATGGGGAAAGGCTAAAAATCCAAATTTACCAAAAAATCTTAATGAATGGACAAGTGATAATTTCGTAACTTTAAAAAAAACATTGAAACATTGTCTTCCTCACATTAGATATTTCAATATTTCAAGTGAGCAATTAGTAGAAAAGTTTTATCCATACCAACAACTTTTTGAACCTAAACTGTGGTCGGACGTCAATATTAAGTTATTAATTCCTAACAAACCAATATCTTCAAAAATATTGCCACCTCGAAAAATCATAAGTTCAACTCTTCCCACTAGAACTCCTCCGATTCCTTCTAATTTTATTAATGAGGAGCACGCCTTAGAAATTTCATCTTGGATTGATAGAAAAGAAACTCCTTATACTGAAAACAACCCATATGAATTTAAATTGCTTGTTAGAGGAAGTAAAGATGGGTTTGATATTAAAACTATTTTTGAAATTTGTGATAAAGTATCAAATACAGTCATTGTTGTAAAAGTGGAAGGTACTGGAGAAATCATTGGTGGTTACAATCCTCTTAAAATAGAAAATAATATATATGGAAGATGGTATTATAGTGAAGATAGTTTTGCATTTTCATTGAAAACTGAATTCCTAAAAAATTCCATCGTAAGTAGAGTGAAATATTTTAATCTGGCTATTTATTATGATTCAAGAAATTCATTTTTGCAATTTGGCAATACATTAAATTTATGTGGCAATTTAAAGACCGAGAAGGGTAGCAGTTGTTTTGGCAGTTATAATTATGAAGAGCAAATTCGTTCTGATAAAGGCGGATTTTCAGTTGAAGAATTTGAAGTTTTCAAAGTTTCACCAAAGAAATAATTAAAGAATTATAACATTCATTTTTTATTTGGTATTTTTTACTTTGTTATTGATAATATCAATTTGACATTTTATTATTATTTATGAAAATAAGGAGTTATTATTTAGTAATTCGTTTTCTTTATATCAATATGATCATAACAGATAATGTACTTTTTGATCTTTCAATTCATTCAATAAATTCAATTTATTCAATTTATGAATTTATTATACTGTGGCTACAAAAAAAAATTTTTGAATTAAAGTAGTATTCAATTCATTAGAAACTAAATCTAAGGAATATAAAGATTTACCAAATTATATATTGTTTAATTATACATTGTAATTTTATTTACACTTACTTTCGATATTATTATTATTATTACTATTATTATTATAATAATAACAATATCAAGTTGAAATTTTAATTAAATCATTACCTTAGTTAAGAAACAATTCAGTATATTTGAAAAATTAACCTATTAAATACATTCATTTATTTACTTAATCAATATTAACATCTTAATCAAATAAAATAAAATATTGCTAATATAAAAAATCAATAATCGAAAGGATTATCTATTACGTTAAATAATAATGTTTATCATATCACTGATTTAACCGAAAAATCAAATCATCAACTTATTACTATTAAAACTATGTATACAGATCCTATGTGTTACCGATATAAGTTAGATAGTTTGTACTGTACTACCTATTTTACATATATACGCGTACGCGTCAACAAAAAAAAATTATTTATCTTATTTATCTTGAGATTACATATTATTTATATTTATTATATTATTTATTGTTATAATTGTTATAATATAAATCTTATTTAACAATTGTTAGCAATCTAAATAATATAAAAGAAATTTTCAAATTTCAGTGTTAACCGGAAATAGCAGTAATAACATATGAAATAACATATGAAGGAGGAAATAGACTCAGAAAGCGGACAATCAAACCAATCATTATTATTATTATCTAAGATTAATATTATAATATATAATTATTATTAATAATAATAATATAAATAAACTATGTTTTATTATCAGGGGTAAGTGTTATTTTTTTTTTCTGTTTCTTTTTTTTTTTGTTTATTTTTTTTTTATCGTGAAAAGATTTTACCAATCAAATAATTCCTTAAATAATATAAATATAGGTACCATTTCCCTTTCCTCAAACCTCAAACCTCAAATTTGAAAAAAAAATGCATTCAGCCATCTCATACCTAATTCCTCGAAAAATTAAAATATATTTTGAAGACCGTAAGACCAAGAAGAAGTTGAAGAAGTTGGATAAGGAGTTGAAGAGAAAGTGGGAAGAAGATTATGAGAGTAGAAAGTTGGAGATTGAGGCTGAGATGAAATTTAAAAAGAAGTTGAAGGTAAGTTAAATATTATAATAAAAATTATTTGATGACAACTAACTTTTGTTTTTTTCTTTTTTAATAAATAATAATAATAATGAATAATAGAAAGTCACGTTTCATAAAGATGTAGATAGGGAGAAATATATCGTTTATGAAATTCGAGTTTAAAAGGTGAGAGAAAGGAACGAAGTTTATTTGATCGAGTGGAGAAGTGGAGATGAAGGTGATGTAGTGGTTATGGAGGTGAGGTGAAGTGAGGTAAGATGAAAATTTTGAAAAAGTCTTTTAAGAAAGAAAGAAAGTCTTTTCGTGTTATAATTAACATAATTTCAAATATTCTTAGTAGAAGTTGACATAAGTGTAACGAATACTTAACATGGATACGAAGTTTCAAGTTTGTTTTTTTCACTTTTATTATTTTTTGTAAATGTTCACTTTTACCATCATTTATAAATATTTTTTTTTTGTTGCGAACCAATCTATTAACGAATATCATTAAATAATCTAACAAATTAAAGCCATTGAATAAGAGAATGATAATAATTCAGTATTATGAGTGTTTTCTTTTATTGCTTTTATTGTATCAAAAAATAATATGAATATTAATAATAAGGAGTCGTTAATAATGATATGCGGGAATTATCCTTATATAAAGTCGCATCATATAATGAAATTTCTCTATTTAATGGAATCTTATACATTCAATGTCTTTGTAGCTATGTATCAAATTAAATTAAATTAAAATTAATGCTTCATTATCAAAGAAAAAAATGGATCGATAATATATTTATATGTATTTGATCACGTAAAAAAATAATAATAGCGATAACGATAAATGTAAAAATAATAATATATTATTTATTCCAAATTTTTCTCCTTGTAAAATTTAACACACATACACATAAAAAAATACAAACACACAAAAAAAAAACAACCTTAAGTTACTATAATTATTTACTCGAAATTAAATGTTTAAGTTTTCTTGAGTTTCCTTAACGTTTTCTTTGATTTTTCTTCATTCCCGATATCACGTGTCCTTTTAGTATTATTATTATCATTATTATTACCCATATCTAATTTAATGATATTATTATATACTTGTTGTGCTGTAATATTACTATAATCATTATTATTTCCTGTAATAAAATAAGAAGAAAAACCCGTAGTAGTGGTGGTGCTGGTGGTGGTGGAAGGTTCACCAGATAAATCAATAACTTCAGGACCGAATATAGTATAAAGACCTGGATCATTTAATCCGATTAATTCTTTAATCATTGCTTTTCCTTGATCGAATGGATACCTATCGAAAAAAAAAAGGAATTAAATAAAATAAATAAAAAACAAATAAATAAAGATTAAATAAATAAAAATTAAATAAATATAAATAATAATTAAATAAATAAAAATTAAATAAATAAAAATTAAATTAAATTAAATTAAATTGAATTAAATTAAATTAAAATTAAATTAAATTAAATAAATGAAAATTAAAAGAATAATATTTACCAAGTCCCTTGATATTCAATATTTCCTCCAAGAATTACGATTTTTTCTTTTTTCCAATTAGAATGAAAACATTTAAGTTTTTCCAAACGCATAGTTGGATGTCCGGAGATACGTTTTATAGGATTCATATGAATATAACCGGTGTGAACATCCCAACGAATGATTCCATTTCGAAATTCATAAGCGTACGCTAATTTTTATAAATAAATAAATAAATAAAAAAAATATTAATAATGTTTTAAAATTTTATAATTAATAATAATTAAAATAATTATTATTATTAATTCAATTTACCGGTACATTGAATACTGCCTTCTTCAGTATACCTAAAATACTGTTGTGTTTTCACCACATAATCTTTATGAAAATAAGGTTCCCATTTTCTTGATAAATTTAGATTTTGATTATTATTATTATTATTATTATTATAGTAATAATTTATACTATTGTTTTTTGCCGTCGTTCCTACTATCGTTAATTTGTTATTATAATTATTGTGATTAATGTTATTAATATTGTTATTAATATTGTTATTAATATTGTTATTAATATTGTTATTGTAATAATTATTATTTAATAATGATTCCTCTTCCTTAATTTTTGATTCGGTCGTATTTTCCTTTCCTCCTTCGTGATTATTTTGTGTTCCTGATTCCTCCGCTTTATTATTATTATTGTTGTTATTGTTGTTGTTGTTAATTAATAATGATTCTTCTTGTTTTTTTAATAACTTTTCCATAATTGCATTGGCCTAACAAATAATAAATAAATAATAATAATGAATATTATGATTATATAATGATGATAATAATGATAATAATTGATTAATTAATATAAATAGTATCCTAAATCTAAATCAAAATAATTACTTGCCTTATCTCTCTTCTTTTTAGTGATCATTTTACGAATCGGCCATTCTAATTTAAACCGTTTATAATGTCTAGTGCACCTGGTACACCTTCCATTCTTAACTTCAAATGCATAAACTTTACGTTTCACTTGACAAATTCGACATTGCGTAGGAATTTTTTGTAATAACAATGGGACGACTAATGGATCGCTATTATTATTATTATTATTATCGTCGTTGTTGTCGTTGATGTTATTATCAATATTCACTATATTATCAATCTTCTCCGTATTATTCTCTGTATTACTCTCTGAACTAACAACATTACTCATATCGTTCATATCGTTCGTATCGTTCGTATTAATTATTATCACTATTCCTTATTTCACAAAAGATGAATGATAAAATGATGACGGACGATTATTATTGGATACGACTTGATTGATGATCAACCACTTATCTTCTAGTCATTAGATAGGCATTACACATATTATAATCTTATTTTCCTTTTATTATTTTCTTTTCATTTTCACTATTTATCTATATACTGTACATTTCAAGTTTAAATTTTTTATTTTTTTAAAAAAAAAAATTACAAGAGTATACGTGCCTTCGATTTTATTGTAGTATAAAAAAAATGATAAATTATTGACCATACAGTCAACTCTCGTTATAAGAAATTTTTTTGTGAAACTGATTTCTTATAAAAATTGCTGCAATTAGTTACATTGAATTATATTATTTTGATGCATCAATTTAGACACTTTTGATAATTACATATTAGTCAAAATTGTCAAAAAATTCCGGTTACCGTGTATCTTTCTATAAGAAATTTTTATACACGGTAACCGGAAGTAAATAACCTAAAAAAAATCAGAACAAATTTATAATTAGGCCTAAGTAAGGTTTTAATTTTCACTAAAAATTATTAAATATAGTTGTAAATAAAATTATAGGTGTCATTTCAAGCTACAAATTGTTATAAGATAGTTGATATCAATATTCATTAAATTTGACAAAGGTTAAAATTATAAATTAATTTATTTAAATTTATGAAATTGTACTTAATACAAAATAAGTTAAATTGTGTAGATAAATATTACTCCTTATTCTTGGTTATACATGTCTCAAGATAATAAATTTTTTTGAATTTAAGATAAGTAATTTTGTATGTATGTACCACTAGTCAAATGAAAAAAGGTTTATTATAAATATGATTCTAATTATACGTGCTTCCAAAATAATTATGAGAAAAAAATCCTGAAGTAATTTTTATAGAAAACAAATTATTTTTAATAAAACTTGAAATTTTCTGAAAGCAAATTTGAATTCATTAATTAAAGATAAGAATAAATAAGAATTATAAAGTGAAAACAAAACTAGAGATAAGAATTTTTTCAAAATATTTGATTTTCAGAGATTCATAATGAAATTTTGAAAATTTTAAACATCAATCAATAAATAAGAATAAATTTTATATGAACCAATTTTCTTATTTAAGAGTTGATTAAATATGCGTGCAGAAGAATAATCAATCAAAAAATTTGATTATTAAAATATCTATAAAATGCCAATTAAATTCAATTTAGTTTCTTCATTAAAAAAATATTCTTTCAAACCTATACAAAAAAAAGTATTTGCAAATATGGTTTTTATTTTTGCATCCCATTCAATATCAGGATTTTCTTATCTTCTTTTATTTAAAGAAGAACATCACTTCTCTATTGCAGAAATTTTAAAAGAATCTCCAACAAAGTATGATGTTATTTCATTTGCTCTCCAAAATGATCATTCTTTTCTTAATTCTTCAAAAGTTAAACCAACAGTTCAGGATGAAATAAAGTCAATAACAATTGAAAATGAAGATGAACCATTGTCACCTGTAAAACGAATTGGTGAAGGTTGGGATGTGGGATGATAAACCAGAGGAAACAGATGAAGAATTTCAACAAAGGATTCAACAATATGAAACTGAAAAACAACGGTAAATGAATTATTCTATTTTTGGGGACATAATGAAGTTTATCATGAATATAGATTTTTATAAATATAAATTTAATTCATTTTGTATTATTATTATATTTAATAAACATATGTTATTTACAATATTGTAAAAATTTTTGTTGAATGAAATTAAGAAGTTCCATTTGACTATTATCTAATTCCAATTCTGATTCTTGTTCAATAAAGTTTAAAACATTATTAATACTTTGAATAGCTAATCTTGGTTTAATTTTTTCATCTGGTTCATTTTGAATTAAATCTATAATATCTTCATTTGTTATATTGATATCTTGAATTTGAAGTGAATCATTAATTTCAATATAATCATTTGTATCAATAATATCTTTATAATTATAGAGTAATTTATTAATCAGATTTTGAATTTCTCGAGTATCATATTTTTGTTGTGGAATTAATTCTCCAGTAATAGTACTACTGGAAGAAGGTGTTTCTGGATTATCAAGTTCTAAAAATTGTGAAGATTCCACAATATCAGTTTTTTTCCAACAATTTAAAATAGTATAACAACTAATATTATTCCATGCTTCTGCAATCCAATCTATAGCATGTTTAATATTAATTTCTTCCGGTATTTCATTTGTGTTATATGTTAAATTAAATTGATCTATTTTAAATTTTACAAGTTTTTGATACTGTGCTTTAAAAGAACAAATTATACCTGCATCCATTGGTTGTAAATGTGCTGTAGTATAGCAGGTAATGGATGCAATATAATATTTGATAAATTTTCTGATTTTAAACTTTTTTCATTACAATGAACAGCTGCTTGATCATACAAGAGAATAATTAATCGATTTTCTTCATTCATTTGTTTATTTAAATTAATTAAAAATTCATTTCAAATTGTTGTGGTCATCCATGCTGTATTATTCCAATAATAATTAACTGGTAAATCTTCTTTTTTTATTCTTAATAATGGACGAGGTGTCTTATAATAATGAATTACTAATGGTTTAATTTTAATTGTTCCTAAAAGATTTGAACATAAAAGAACTGTAACTCTTTGTTTATTTTTCTTTTTTCCAGCAATTGCTTCTTTAGCATGGGATTTTGAAGGTTCCATTTTCCAAAACGGTCCAGTTTTTTTAATAACTGATAATTTAGATGGAAAAGATAACTTTAACGATATTATTCAAAATATAACTGATCATATAATAAAAAATCAAAAAGAACGAAATGATAATCGATATCATACAGATATAAAAGAAATGACTAATATAAAAATAAATGCAGAACATGAAGAATTTACATTTTTCGATTTTAAAACTTCAGGTAAAGGAAACTGTATTATTGAAATAGGAAACATAGTTTTTAAGTAAATATTTATTTTAAAGTAATAATAATATATAATGTGTTCATATAATTATAAAATGAGTTGAATAAATATTTATATTAAATACGTGTTTGCATAATTTTCAATATCATTAACTGAAATCATATAAATAAAATGTTCAACTAAAGTGAAAGTATTTATAATATTTATAATTTCAATAAATTCTTCTAAATAACGTAATCTCCCATCCTTACTATTAAATATTGCGTTATGATGTTCCAATGAATCATTTTTATAACGATGAGTATAATAATTGTATTTTTTAATTCTCGTAAACGAACTCATATGAGAATCTAACCGATTTAGATAAGACGCGATTCCTGAAATATTTCGTCTTTATAATCTTTAAAAGAAGAATAAATGGAAACGCAATGTTTTATTGTGAAATCAAAGAAAATAGTGATGACAGAAATACAATCGTGTTATGAAATTCATTGTCGATTCTCAACACAAAAAACAATAGCCATTGAACGACATGTCATGTAGGCGCATGTGTTCTTTAATTCCCGTTCAGGTGGTATTGATCGAAAATTCTAATTGTGAAAAGAATAAAAGAGTTACACAATGCAGTTTTTGCATTGTCACGGTCTGTGAAGAACAAAGCGAAAGTTGCGCCAATCAGTCTCAAATTTGTCACGTAATAATAATATATATATCACTAACACACTATTATTGTGTACAATATCACGACACACTGTAAGTCAGGCAATCAGTCGATCTAAACCTGCTTACTAACACTCACGAATAATACAATTACGTGAATATCTGAAGGTACGATGAGTAAGTGGAGTAAAAGTATCTTTATTACAGCTTACACACTACCAACTGAAACAGACTTTTATGTAACTTTTGCCAAGAAATATAAAAGAGTTTATTAAAATTTATT
>CAJVPK010000988.1:0-17478 GCA_910592015.1 Diversispora eburnea | reverse complement strand
TTATAAAATAATATTCGATAATTTTAGTTCACATAAATCCTTACGGTGAGGTCAATCAAAGGATACACTATTTTTTGGTGCGTTATAGCACGTTTCGTCGATAAATGGACAAATGAAAATAATATAAAAATAGATAAGATGCTCGAATTATTCTAGAATGAGGTGACTTCACAGGATTTGTGCGTCATTTCTGTACAATACTAATACTAAACAAATATCTATATATCTTTAAATAGTTTTATTATCTAAACTAGCTTCCTGATTACTATTGCAACATGTAATTAAACTATAAAAAATAAACCATATTATACCTAGTTGTGGGACAAAAGTCTTTGGACATTTGATAACCAGAATTAAATTAGTGTCACCGGCCCAATTTAACACATTCTACACGTGATAATAAGAGATCACCGTGGTAATTTAAATCGACTGATCAAAATCCCACCTACAAGTAAAGAAACAACAAAACATTTGTGGACAATTGGTATAAGAAATGCAAACAAAAATAGCAGGAACGAATATTTCAAGATCAACAATTCATTATAATATCACAAAACTGGGAGTATAGAACAAAAAGTTACTTCGGAAAGCTCTAAGACAATTGGTCAGTTTGTAAGAAGGAATCCTTGCGGACTTTAGTAAACAAATTGTTTAAAAAGGTGTAAAGTTATCACACAAAACAATTTGAAACATTGGGGTACAACGAAAAATTTAAACAGTAGCATACAAACTAAAGCACCTAGAATGGGCACAAAAACACCTTAATGGTAATTGGGAAAAACATTATTTTCAGATGAAATAGCTTTTAAACGTTTAGAAGTATAATAAAATATCGGTACAAGGGAGCACGTCCAGTTCATTACATGCATAAAGACAGATCAAAATTTTGTTTAGGCGGGTTTGTGCACAAGACAAGACTCCTATCAAAAATTTTACCTTCCTATTTTTATTTATGTTTTTTAGAACATTGTTAATTTTCAAAATTTTTTAAAAATTTGCTTATAGAATGATGAAGTATTGAATGAATGATTTTCTTGTTCATCTTCCTTTCATTATAATTATTATTTATCATTTAAATATTTGTATTCTTTTAAACAACAATAATATCTATTAATTATCTAAATTATCTAAATTATATCATATACGAATTTAACATATTCTAAAAAAACTTTTTACAAAGAAATAATTATAAATCAATAATCTGAAAGTATCTCAAAATTTTATTTTTCACACTATCAACAACACTGCCAACGATATTATTACAAATATTACTTACGATATTACCACTTTGTATATTGTATGCAATGTTCAACAATAAGTTTATCATCTATAAAAAGGAAAACAATATAAGTGCATTCATAAATAGAAATACTTGAAATGTTAGAAAAAGTCATCATCATTGTGAATTTAAAGAATCTGTTAATGTATATTAGAATAATTCCTATTGCATTAAAAGTAAAATAATTAAGATAAATTATATAGTACTGCAATAAATTTGTGAGCCGTAATTAATTCCAACCTATTATAACTCTATTAAAAACAATTATAACAGGCACACTACAGTGAATTCGTTTTTACCTTTTAGTTAATGCAATTTATTTAGTGGTACTTCTTGATTTGATTACCTGATTCGTCAAAATAGAGAATTATTTATTGTATTTTTTTAAAATTATTTTTATGATTTTAATGATTTTTTTTTTTATTAATGGATTAACGTAAAAGCTAAAAATTCCCGTTAATCTAATTACATATTATGAACTTTATAATTTTGGTTATAAATAGAGCATACATCGATAAGAAAAATAAAAAATAGTTACATTTTTCTTCTACGTCCCCCTCCCCCACTTTATATATTATTTTTTTTTGTATCATTAGAAAGAAATAAAGGAGTAATTGAAATTCTCAAACTCCTGTTATTCGAATATACTGTAAATTAAAACTAAAATAATTTTTTCGCCGATGCTAATGACCAATGTTTATTTTACATTAATTGATCCAATTAATTAGTTTAGCAAGCACAGGTCAAATACAAAAGATATGCCGTACCGAAAAGGGATTCCGATTTATAATATAGGATGCAATAGGACAGTCGATTGTTACCGATCTTTAGCTAATCTATAATATAGGAATTACCATTCGGTACAGCGATTCTTTTGTATTTGACTTATGAAGTTTACCTTGGAGGGGAGGAAAGTGGCATTTCACCTTTAAAAGTTTCAAGTTTTATTATTACAATAATAATAAAAATAATTTGCATTACTGTCATTTTATTACTTTATCATTTTTATTCAAGTCTATTTAAGAAGAACCTTAATACTTTCTATTTGCTTACTCATTTAAATAGTTATTAATTATAATTTACAGATTATTTTGTATTAATGTTAAATATTAACATTATTTATTATAATCTTCGTATAAATAATTTTATATTCAGGGAAAAATACTGTTTGATCAAAGAACGCTAAACAAAAGGATTATATCTTGGCTTGATTACAAATAAACGTAATTAAATTCACACAGTATATTATATAAAAAGTCTTCATGCTCATAGTATCTTGCAATGAGGTATGATGGTGCAGTAGCAATTTCTCAATGTGGAATTCTACCAAAAAACTAGATTTACTTAATTTTACAGCAGATAACTTATTGGATGCTTTCAATGTGATATAAAATTTTATTAATTTCTTTTTGGCAGTCATTACGTAATGGTTCGCTATATGCAATTATCTCCCATCACATATTTAAATAATGACAATGGTACTGACACCACACGGAAGCACTCATTTTATTAAAATGGTTAGAGAAAAAAAGAAGCCAAGGTATTTTATTTAATTTTATGAATTTAGCCAAATCAAAATAATGGATTAATTAATGGAAAGAATTAATAATTGTTCTTTGGTCCCCGATGATTATGAATATGAAATTTGCTCTTGTGTCCGGAAAAAGATATCGTCTTAGTATTATTAATGCTATATTTCTTAATAAAAAGTACTTTCGCGACATTTTTTCATCAAAATTTTACCTTTAGTGATTGAAGTTGAAGTAACTTATACTGTTGCTGCTATTCTAGTTAATGTTAGTATTCGATAATGGTAAAAACAAATCAAGAAATTTCAAATCAGCTTTATATCTCAGAATTTTATTATAACACACCAAAATCTTAAAACATAAAATAACGTTATAATTCATTATATTATTAAAAAGAATCGATAACTAAATATTGAATAACTTCATCTTTTAAGAATAGAATCTATTAGTAAATCTTATACCTTATTATTTCAAATATTAAAATATCTAAAGCTTTTTATACTGGATAATGAGAATCTTACTTTTAAAACTTGTCGAGATTGTTAAAAATATGCTCTAATTTAATAAAATCACTTAAATATTTACCCTATTTTTTATTATTTAATAGGCCGTATGCAATTACAATATATAATTCGTACCATCAATCATTATAAAACACAACTAGGCAGTCTTTTTTTTAGTATCTGGTTGAGGTCGGTATAACATTTTTTTTTTGTTGTACTTCGATTAAATATTAGCCAAAAAAAGATAAAGGTGTGTGTAAATTTGTATTTTATTAAAAATAAATTATAAATAAATTTAAGAGGTGAGATATTTCTATGTTATCCCAAGCGGTGAATCGGCTAAGGGTAACATATGCTTGTCCTGAAGAAAAAATATCTTCATCTAATGAAAAAATACCCCGAGTAAAGTTAAACTCGTGTTTTTATGAATCATTAAGGCAAAACAGGTTCCATTAGTTTTGAAATAGTGGGTTTGTTTTGTGATACTTAAATTAAATTATAGATTTCTAACAGAAAATGCAACTTGAATTAATTGTATATGTCTGTTATGGTACCATTGCATAACCTATGTTCAATAAGTGAATTGTTAAGATACATGGCTTACGCATCTGATTGTGATTGTAATCAAACATTGGATGACAGATTGGTTTCGTTTTAAACATTTTATTTACAAATGAAATATGGCACCTATAATAGCAGGAAAATAAATATCAACGGATGGATAAAAATTTTGGGAAAATAAACAAAATATTTTTTATATGTACTCGATTTAATTAATTATTAACATTAATAATAAATAGATTAGGGCTTTTTTGAGAAAAATCGCTCCTTTTTGGAAAAAAGGAAAATGATATTGGATTTTTTGAAAATGCCAATTTTAAATAAATAATAAATAAAAAAAAAAATTAAAGGGTCCATAATCATGATCAATGTGTTCCTTTGTTGATCATATCATAAAATTTTTTTAAATTCAAAATTATGAGTGTGTAACATTAAAGATAAGAATGAATTACATATCATACAAAAAGGATGGACCTATCTCATTAAAATTGAGAGGATTATAAGTGGGTAAAATGAAAAAATTTAAAACGACAAATGTTTGATGAATGCAGATTCGTAAATGTGATGATTGAATTTTTGATTTGTCACATATCAATGTGTAACTACATCTTATGACTTATTATGTAAAATCTCATGCTAACTATAAAGTGTTAAAAAATATTTATCAATTTGTTGTAATAATTGTATTGAGATTACTAATCCTTGATTATGTAATTGTGCAAGTGATAAACTTATTTTTTAAGTAAAATTTTTTAAATTATATAATAAAGAATATTCGTATTATAATAGTTACAATTTAAAAATAGTTAAACAATAAAAATTGTCTTTTAATGAAAAATAAGAAAAAAATAAACATTGTGCAAATGGCAAATTAATTTTTTTTATGTAATCTTCTTTTGGTAAAAAAAAAATCAATTATTTTTGTAATATTGTCCATCAATCAAATAAGTAATACAAAAGAGAAATCAGGTAAACGATATTAATCCCCAAGAAAGAAATCAAATAAGAATATAATAAAATACAAAAGAATCTACCTTATTTATCTAAAATTGAACCCAAAATTTACTATTAAAAATATTATTAATTAAAAACTCAAGCTAAAACGTCCCTGATCACGCAATAATAGTCTATTTAAATCAAGGCAATCTTCATATGGGGAATCTAATCACGATTATCCAGATTTTTGGTTGTAGCAGAGATCTGTAAAGATAAAGATGTAGAACTTTATTATATTAGCTACCTTTCCGACCTCTAAGTGAAGGTGTTTAGCACAATATTTTACGTACACTCATTAAGTAAATTAAGGCACTTCGTCCGTTTAAACAAACGAATAAAAAACTGTCTAACCAATTGTCCTACTGCCTTACCAATTGATTTACCCTCCAACCTGTGACAACTTATTTTATTTCCTCTTTCTAATGCTCAATATAGTTATTTCATTCTATTTTTTTGTTATTTTTCTTTAGTTTAGTACTTAAGAAGAACTTTAATTAATAGACAAAGATGTGAGCAACGATTGTTGGACTTGTGTAATCTGTCATTTTTAATTCTTAAAATACCAGTTACAGTATTATCTGTCACAAATAAAATACTCCATATGGTATCGTTGTTTTTTTAACTAGTAAGCCAAAAAAATAATTCACACATTCACGTATTGCATAAATTTCTTCCCCTGATTTGCTGGTCATCATTTTGAGCTTGTGATATTAAATTATTTAGTTAATTGAAAAATGCATAAGAATAAAAAAATTTGTGTAATATAGAGCAACATAAAAATATAAACTGTAATTTTCAATTTATAGAAATGTTTTTTTTTAGACTTTATTAGGAGAAATCTACCACTTATATGGATCCGACGAATTGTTATTGTTATATTATTAGGCCTTCTAATTACTTTCTCTGTAATATTGTTTATGAGAGTGCTTAAAGAAGAGCCTGGTATCAAAATACTTTATGAAACAACGGAACTTATACCTGTCCCAGTTAAAAATAATTTTTTTGATTTAAATACTGAAAACGAATGACATGTTTTTTTAATATAAAAATCATAATCAATATAGATATCTATTTTACTTATAATAAAAAGTTTAATATAACTTGTGAATATTATGGTAGGGAGCTTTAATTATTTCATAAATTGATTTATTATTTTGTTTTAAATATCTATTTAATCTAAATGTTTCAAAAGGTGGAAATTGCTCTTCTTATTTTACCGAAGAACACGATGCTCCGGAAAGCTATGGCTATGATCCTGCATTTATACCATCGGGACAAGTAAAAATCAACACTTCCGAATCAGAAGATATATTTTTTACGATACATATCAATGATGACACATATAATCATTTAAATCAAAGTTCTCCTATGAGGATACATGCATTTGATTCAGGTATTTTTTATGAAATTGAATATTTTTTATCTTTATATCTTTAATATTTTGTATCTTTGATATAATAATATGAAATGACATTAATAAATAGATTATCCGTATCAAAATCAAAATACACCTATGTTTATTGAATCAATTGAGACGGAAAATAGATATTATTTAGCACAATCTAATGGTACGAATGTATGTATATTTAGTTAAATCATCATTCTTGAATGAAAATATTTGTGCGTGTTAATAAAATACTATTAAAAAATCCCATAGGTATTTTATTTTGAGTTCTATAGGCTAAGAAGAGAAGAATTGGATACCTCATTTTCTACCCTTCTCGGTTTCAACCCAAAATATGAAACATACAATTACATCGGATCTGATATGCGTATGATATTTTTTTTTTTTATAACATTTTTTTAATACTTATTTTGTTTATGCCGTAACTACAGAGATGATTGAATATGGGGGATCAAGTAATATTTACGCAAAGGTGACAATTGGACTAAAAACTTCTGTTTTAGAAATAGAAAAAGAACAACGGTAAAAGGCTTCCTCAAGTGACGTGAATCCAATTGGTTAATATCTTGTTATATATTGCTAACATATTTTGTTAATAAATTTGGATGCACAATAATAATAGGGCTCGTACCGTAAACAACATTAATTTAAATTGTTTTTGTAAATTTATTATATACAACTAGTGATTATTAATTTTAGATAAATAGATCTTAGAGGTGTTCGCAAATATTGCTGCTCTTTACGGAATAACTTTTAGTACTTATGTACTCTTATTTGGTAGGTTGGATTTTTTTTTAATAAAAAAAATAAAATAATTGTATTGTATTTATAATTGACTTACTCATTTTTTAGGAGTAAGAGTAAGCAAACCACTTCTAGATAAATGTATGGCTGCTGACAATCCTTCCGACGATTGATGACATGACACTATAAGAAAGAAAAAAATTATAGCTTTATTCAATATAAATGCTAATAATATAAAATAATAATTCGATAACAGTGATAATTATAACTTTGTTCAAATGAACCATACATTCATTTAGGTATTCCGGGTTATTATATATTGACAAATTCTAAATAAATTTGTTCTTTGCGAGTTACTAAAATTATACTAAAATTATAATCAGTCCTTTAAATATTACTATAGATTGCGTCCATTAACTCGATTTAGTCAATTTATAAAATATAAAATATATTCATCCATCGTAAAGAAATGATCGTTACTCGGACTTTTGAATTTATACACTTTTACGAAAATTTTAAGTACTTTTTTTTTTTAAAAAAATATGCTCACATCTATCATTAATAAATTATTATCTCCACAGAATAAGTGATACATCCATTAAAAGATTTTTAATAATTGTTATTTTCTTAATTTTTATCAAATTAATAAAAAATTAATTACAGATAATACTAATTCAAAATTAATTATTTCTCTCAAATTTACTAACAAAAATTAATTTATCAAATTGAAATAAGTAATTATTTTATTATTTATTCTTCTAAAAGATTACGGAATTTAAATTTTTTTAAATTTATGGTGCAAGTTTTATAAGCCAGCGAAAGTTGATACATATTCCATCTTAAATTTAACTTTATTTTTTAGTATTATAATTCGAAAAGAAATTCATTATTATCTTGAAATTTACAAAGAAAAATTATTAAACGTTTTTTTCAAATAAAGAAAATGTATTTTATGCAAATGAGTTATTAAAAAGCGGAAATCATTTCCTTTATCAATTTTATAAAAAAAACGAAATGGTGATCGTCAAAGGAAAATACCGCTGACCATCAGCTTCCACTTTGTGGACGTCGATGGGTCAATCGGTGCTTGGCTTTTACAAAGTTTTGTATTAAGTCTAGGCAGATTTTAGGTAGAAATATATGTAATATTCTATTATTATTAATAATAGTGTGGAAAAATTTTTTGGAATCACTGATCTGTAATTATTTCCTTGTAAAAAATTTTTGGAATATGAAATTCATGTAATTTAATAGATTTTATTGTTAAAAAATATAAATAAATATATAATAAGTAATGTAATGAATTGTGAACAACTACTCCACAGATAAAAGAAAATACAGATATAATTTACGCATTTCAAGCGGTACTAACAAACTACAGGAATTCCTTTTAATTGAAATACTATATTGCTTGAACAGATCCACTAAAAATACTACTTACGATCATCTATGAGAAAGGTGTGGATAATATAAGTACATTCATAATTAGAAATTGTGAATTTAAAGAATCCATTAATATATATTAGAATAATTCCTATTGCACTAAAAGTAAAATAATTAAGCTAAATTTTATAGTAATGTATTAAATTTATGAACCGGTGAACTCGATTTTTTCTTCTATTTAATGCGAATTTTAGTATAGTTGCAGGATACTCTTGGTTTGATCACTTGATTCATTCAAAAGAGAGAATTATATATTTTATTTTTTTAAAATAATTTTCATTTAACTGAAGTGCCTAGTATTAAAAGTAACTTACGATACAAACACGAAATCTTAACCTATACCAAGTAAAATAATTTGATTTTAAAACTGAAAACGAATGACATGTTTTTTTTATATTGAAATCATAATCAATATAGATTTCTATTTTACTTTTAATAAAAAGTTTAATATAAGTTGTAAATATATTGTTGTAAGAAGCTTTAATTATTTCATAAATTGATTTTATTATTCTATTCTATATATCTATCAAATTCAAAATGTTTCAAAAGGTGAACATTTCTCTTCTTATTTTACCGAAAAACACAATGTTCCAAAAAGCTATGGCCATGATCTTACATTTTACCAAAGGGACAAATAAAAATGAATACTTCTGAAGCGAAAGATATACTTTTTACTATACATATCAATGATGACACATATAATCATTTAAATCAAAGTCCTCCTATGAGGATAAATGCATTTCGTTCAGGTATTTTTTATGAAATTAGAAATTTGTACTTTAATAAAATTAACAACGTAACAATAAATAAATAAATTATCCGTACTAAATAAAAATCTACCTAAATGTATTGATTCAATTAAGACGGGAAATGAATATTATTCCTCAAAATCTTCAGATACAAATGTACAGTATGTGTATTTAATTTAAATCATTATTCTCGAATGGAATATACATATTTATGTACAGTATGTTATTAAAAAATGCTATTAAAGATTCAATAGGTAGGTATATATATTTTTGAGTTCTACAGGCTAAGAAGAGAAGAATTGGATAGTTCACTCCTTAACTTACTCGGTTTCAACCCAAAATATGAAACATATAATTACATTGGAACTGAAAAGTGTATGATGATTTATTGTTAATAAATATTAATACGTATTTTTTTTTAGTACTAATGCTTTTTATGCCGTAACTACAGAAACTCCCCAATTTAAAGGATAAACAGATTTTTACGCATTTGTATACATTGGACTAAAGACTAATATTATAGAAATAGAAATAGAAAGAGAACAAAGGTAACAATAATGACTTACCTTATTTAAAAATTTTCCTTTTTTTAGAAATTGCTTATTGATTGACATGAGATCGCGATTTATCGATACAAATGATCGATCGAAGATGAGATGTGTGCAACCAAAAAGAATAAAAATTAAAGATAGGCTGTGTTGTTTGTAACTTGGTTGTATTACTTATTTGGGGATGTTTCACTGATCGTTGTATGTATTACGGTTTTTTTTTTTTTGTGATATTAAGATATCACACAAGAAATCTGGTGACATTTAAGGTTGATGAGGTCCAAGTGCTGACATTATTTTATGCAATACAAATATATCCAGCACATAAATTCTAACGTTTTATCAATTTTAAAGACATTTTTAGCTACATTTTTTAAGTCAATTTAACTTAATTTGGAATCATTGTTTTATAAATTAATCTATGTAAGAATTGATCTTCAACAAGGAGATAATTCTTAACTAAAATTTATTTATTATTTTTTTTTTTTTTACAATTTATACGAATCAATTTCATTTCTAAAGTTAAAAGTCAAAAATTTTTTCAAAAAAAATATAATGAATTAATATATTTTAAAATATAATTGCTTACAAAGAACAAACAATTTGACAATAAGGTGAATAAGTATAAACAAAATTCGATATAATAAAAATAACGGATAAATATTTCTTAAAAATTAAATTTTTTAGATAGTTTTTCCTATCGACTTTGAAAACTTCTTAATCAATAATTGAAAATTTTTCATCTGTTCTAATTTGTTTTTCATATCTATTGCAATTATTAGAAGACCGATTATTATCTATAGTTATAGTAAAATCAGATTGATTACTCTTCAAATAAAGATGACCTGCTCCAAAATTAGGACCTCCTAAATTTTGATTACTTTTTTCATAATAATGAAGTTCATATTCAGGTTTCTTTACTCTACTAAGAATTGAACTTTGAATATCATCATTTTTCAATGAGAGTAAAACTATCCCTCGTGTGCATATGAACATTATTCTTTGTATCATCCCACATTAAGGGATTATAAACACCTAGAATTTCGCATGTTCCTTTATCTTTTATAATAACCACTGTACTAACGTGACCATTGCACATGTTCCGAATGTTAGAGGAGCAAATCCATCTTTGCTTCCTCGTAAAATCAACCTAAATTCATATGGATAATTTGTCAAAGAATAGGTAGTAGTTTTACGATCAATCCAGGATAAAATTTCAGCTGCATGTGCATTCGAGATAATAGTTGAAAAAGGTTCTTTAGAATGGAAAGGCAAATCTTGAATTAAGATTGATCTTGCTGGCAACATAACTGATTTAACTGTCCTGTTGAGAGATATTAAATGTTATTTTAAATCTTTCTAAAGTTGTTTGTCAAGAATTTTTTTGTAAGGTCCTACTTTGTCTAAAATGTAATCACCAGAGATATGGAAATATCTAATAAATGTTGGAGAGTGGTTTTTAAAGTTAAAAAGTTCTCCATGGTCCATTCATCGAGGGTTGAAGGCAAATTAGAATTCTGAGAAATTCCGCATTTGATAGTATATTCACACATTTTTTGCTCCTTCTACTTGTAAATCATCTCGTTTGACACACTAATGCAGATTCTTGAAGAGATGTAAAACCTTCAGCATCAAAAATAAGACTAGGTTACTTTATAACAATATCATTGCAAAAATTTTCTAAATCTTTAAAGTTATTATTATTAAAAATTGAATGATATACGAAAGAAAAATGTGTTTTTAACCAGGAAGCTTTGTCTTTGATGAGAATAGTTTCTAATTTCTTGGACAATTCTTCAAGTTCAAATTTTGTTTCGATATTCTCTAAATTAACAATATACCATAAATATATCTATATAATCAATATAAATAAATAATAATGAATTTTAATTTTAAATAATTGGAATATAAGAATAATATCAAAAATTTGTGCAAAATGTCCGGTTTAATAATATTTTCATTTGGAACGGAAATATGACGACCGACATTTTAATACTTGGAGTGTGCAGTAAATTTTTTTTTTTATTTTCAGAAAAAGTTTTGAGATAACTTGTCAAAAAATTTCAGACATTTCTTTTTTTAAATTGTATAAAAAAGCAAGTTTCTTGTTACACAAAATTAAAAATAGAAGATGAGAAATTAATCACGTGTTTAAGTAGATTATCTCACCTAACCACAAGAGAAATAATGAAAACAGGAGGCAAACAATAATAACATCATCACTATTGATTGGTTTAATATTAGGAGTAATAGTTACCGTTTCAACAAATTCAATATTAAATTGGATCAAATCGAAATATGTAGATAATAAAAAAAGGGTCCAAGTTTCGTTAAAAGTACGGAAATAACGGACAGTATAGTGTGATTAATAGGAAATACTCCATTAATGCGATCAAGAGTTTGAGCGAAGCAACTGGTTGCGAAATATTGGTATTTCAAAATTAGGAAAAGTCTCGTTGTAGATTTCTCATAAACTTTATTATTAACTCTCTCCCTTTTATTAATGATATGTTTATCGAATTTTATAATAGGGAAAAGCAGAGGTAATAGGTTGTGATTATGTTATTTTGCGTTGTATTTGTTCTTGTGGTAATTTAGAAAAACAATAATTAATATAATAAACATCATAAATAAATAATTAATTAAGTATAATAGTTTTTAAATCCGGGTGGTAGTCCTAAAGATTGAGTAGCTCTCAATATAATTAATAAAGCAGAAGAAAAAGGATTAAAAAAACCAAATACTGGATGTACAATATTTGAAAAGACAACCGGATCCACTGGAATATCAATAGCAATGGTATCTCGAGCTAAAGGATATAATGCATGGATCGTCGTTCCTGATGATCAAGCTGAAGAGAAATATCAATTATTAGAAAAATTAGGCGCCACAGTAGAGAAAGTGCGACCGGTCGGAATTGTTGATAAAAGACAATATGTTAATTTAGCTCAAAGTCGTGCACAAGAATTTGGAAAAATTAAGAAAAAAAAAAGCTTTGAGAATAATGAAGATAAGCAAGGAGATAATAATGATGATAACAATAATAATAGTGATGATAATAATGATGATAATAATAACAATAAAGGATCAGGATATTTTGCAGACCAATTTGAAAATTGGCAAATTTCGAAGCACATTATAAAGGAACCGGACCTGAAATTTTTCAACAAACCAATGGAAAAATTGATGCATTTATAGCGGGAGCAGGTATAAATCCATATTATATAAAAAATTTGTGTTTTATTCAATTTTATTAGATATTTTATTAATAACATGTACCGGAGGAACTATTGCAGGAATATCTCGCTATCTTAAGCTAAATCTTAAAATTTATCTAGTTGATCCACCAGGTTTCGGATCATATAATAAAGCGAAATATAATATTATGTATTTATCGTATGAAAAGAAGGAAAAAAAGCGTCGATATCAAGTAGATACTGTAGTGGAAGGAGTAGGATTAAATCGAATTACATATGTCACAGGGGTTTATAGATGATGCGATTAATGTTACAGATGAAGAAGCAGTAACTATGGCACAATATTTAGTTCGAGAGAGGAAGGTCTTTTCCTGGAAAGTTCATCAGCTATAAATTGTGTTGGATGTGTACGAGTTGCTAGACAATTAGGACCGGGACATCGTATAGTGATGATGTTGAATGATTCTGGTCAAAGGATAAACAATTTACACATTAAATAATAAAAGTTAGAAATGTAATAATTATTAATAATCATTAAATTCTTTTTTTTTTTTGATTTTAGAATTTGACAAAATTTCGGTTTGTATTAATAATAATAAAATTAAACCATCGTTTATATTTCTAAGTTTTTAATAATAATAATAATTTTATTATTTTTATTATGTAAAAAGAATAATAAATATCTGAAGCGCATAACATTATACCTAAAGAAGTAGGAGGATTGAGTTTTATTGAATAAGTATGGATAATATAGATTTATTATTATTTTTTAAATAAATAAGATTTATATAAGTTGGATTAAATTATTGATATTCACACTTGGAAAATTTCATTTGGGAATTTCACTTTGTGAATTACATTTGAACTAATAGTTCGCAAAGTGAATAAATTGATGGTAATTTTTCTAAATGGATTTTATATATAAATGAAATATTGAAAGATCGATTTGCTTGTTTATCTTCCTTTCATTATAGCATTCTTTACATTAAATATTATATACTTATTTAAATAATATAATTAGGGACGTAAAAGTCCTGAATTGATCTGGCCTGGTTTTGTACTACCTGGTCCTAGAGCAAAGATAGACTGGACTTGGTCCTATAAGACTGGTCCTAGGGCCAGTTCAGGACCTGGTTTTTATATAGAATCTCACCAGTAGTGATTGTCATCGCTGGGCAAAATTAAATTTACTTGGAAAAACATAGGGTTAGGACTCAAGCTCGAAATACCTCTATCAAAACTGATCAAAACCTTTCTTTAGAAGGAAATAGCCTTAATGTTACAGACCCAACTAATAAGAATCTTATATATAGTATTGAGAGAACAACACTTTTTTCCAAGTATTATTTACATTGAAGTCATTAGAATTGTTTTCTAGGAGATGATTTGTCCTACTACTCTCCTGATGATAAATATAGTAACTTTGAAGAATCTAAGGCATTAACAATTAAGCACAGCATCCATATTGTATCTAATCGATTTTAAATTTAATAACATGTTTTGAAAAAATTACTAAACTAATTGTTCACATTTCATTTCAACATTAAGTTTCTCTCAAGAAATATTATGAAAATACCCATAAATTTCCTGACCCTAAGTACATGTTCAATCTCAAGGCGAGGGGACTCACTACTTCTGAAAAATTTGTTTCATGGTGGGATCAAGAACCATCTAAATTTTCAGATCACAGTTGATGCAATCAAGAGATGGAACTATCATGAAGATGAAGATCCTTCCTGCTATAATATCCATTGGGGAGAATATGAAGATGAAAGTGTAACATAACAGATACAAAATTCTTTAATGAAGCAATTTGAGTGATGATTATGTTAAATTATTATTTGATTAGATTATAAGCCATATGAAACCAATTCTGAAATAGGTCATACTATGATTACATTTATTTATTACTTATTAATATAAATTATTATATATTTAATTACATGTATTTCTATAAAATGGTATAAGCTTTTAATAAAGGACATTAGTCTTTCAACTAGCAAATTATTTAATATAATTATAAACTGTTGGCTTTTTGTGAAGTGTTAATATTTATCAAGTATTATTTATTTGACTTTATTTATATTTAAACTATTACTTACTAGTTCAGAATTCTCACTACCTTTGCCATTGACTAAATAAGAGTTACCTGACTTTTACATTTGATAACAGCAGATATTTCTTTTACTTACTTTATCTAATCCATCTCTTTGATATTTTGTACTATGTCACATGAAATAACTCTATATTATTTATATTATACTTTTGCCTTCTAATATTTACTGGTCAAAATCTGACACATCGGACCTCTATCATAGTACCTGATAAGTATCTAAAATACCTTTTTTCTAAACTCATTGGATACTCAATAAGTATAGTAGTTGTCTCCAATATTGAACACTTATTGCAGACTTATTAGTTATATATATTATGCATATTGGGTACTTGTTTTCAGCTATTTTTTTATATCAACAGGGTACTCAATTTTTTGTTCACTATTGGAAACCTATTGATAATATATTTTCCTTCAGATAGATATTGTCATATGCCCAATGTAACAATGTTCTGAAAAATAAAGAATCTTATCTAACAAAAACTAATAAAAGGTTACGTAATTATGCTATTTCCAATGATCCTACTTAAGGAAATAATAAAACCAGTTCTTTTAAAAAATCTAGTAAGTAAATTCTATATCTGGTTTTTAAATTTTCAAAAATTAATGAAACTTTAAAAAAATAAAATAAAATTAAAAATAATGAAATTTTTGAATATGAATTTGACTTTTCCAAAAGGCTAGAAGAAGCTTCCAAAAGACTAGCAGCTTTCAAAAAATTATCAGTTCCCAAAGGCTAGTAGCTTCCAGAAGAAATAAAAGAATTACTGAAACTGAAACCTTGCAAATAAAAAATAAAAAAATAAGATCCATAAGAAAAGATGAAGAAAATGATGATAATGATGAAGCTGACAAAAGTGATAAAGTTAATGAAGATGACAAAGCTGACGAAAGTGACAAAGTTGATGAAGCTAACAAAGGTGACAAATATTATAATAAAATAATAAATTTTGATAAAAGTAAGAACGAATAATAAAAAATTAATTTTTAAATATTTATATATTTCAAAAATTTTTGTAAATATTGAAATTAATATAAATAAAATAATAGTAATATTTGAATATCACAATAAAATAATAATTATTAATAAATTATAAAATGTAGAAAATTGCTTACATATAAATGTAAATTTATAAATTTAATAAAAAAGTTATGAAAATATTGTGAAATATTATAAAATTTTGTAAAATTTTATAAAATTTTTTGTGCAAACCTTCAAAGGTGTTAGAAATTTGTGAAAATTTCCATAATTTTTTGTCTATTAAAATTTTCTAATATAAACATATTAGTGTCTAAAAGTATCTTATATCAGAAAATTTTAAAAGGCAAAAATTTCTATATAAAATTTGTGAAAATTTTTATTTAAAAAATTTTTGGTCAAATAAAAAAGTTTTTATTATGTAATACAATGATCTTGTTTATTTACTACTAAATGATTATACACTAAATGATCTTGTTTTGAATTCTTTCAAAAATTATTATTCATAAAATTTTAGAACAAAAATTTTTGGAAATTTTCAAAAACTATTTATTTCTCAAGTAAGTATGTTGATTTTTAATAAGATTGGATTAATAAATCTTCATTTGATGTTGTGTTTTTAGGTCATCCAAGATTTTAACAAAACTTCTTGAGTTCCTTTGGTTGTGTTAAATTAATAGATTAGATTAGAGTTTCTATAAGAAAATTCTTGACATTCTCTTTCTTGATTAACACAACTCTTATACTATAATGTTTTACTTTTTTTGTAGTTTTTTACTGTGTAACAGATATTAGTTTAGCAGGTTATGTTCACAACTTTGCTGTTCTTTACCTTTTCTGTATTTTTGAAAGTTTCAGATAATTGTTTAGCAGGTTATTCATAACCTTGTTGTCTAGAAGTAAGATACTTTTAGACATTAATATGCTTACTTAGAAACAGTGCACAGGGATTGAATCAGTTTATTCAATACTGTTTCTAACATCTTTTTTCTTAGTATTAATTTAGAATTTTTCAAAGATTTTTGATGAATTTTATTTTCTATTTTTTTTCAAATATTAAATTTAGATTAGCTCTTTAGTTTTTTTAATCACTTTTAAATTAATTATTATTTTTCACAATATTTCATAAAATCTTTATTATGTAAAAAATATAATAAACTAAATGTTTTTTATTATGTAAAAATATAGTAACTAATAAATGTTTGTAATGTTCAAAATATATATAATAACTAATAAATGTTCATAATGTTTAAAAATATAATATATATATCATAATATTCAAAAATATATTTATAAATAATCTAAAAAATATAATATACTAATAAATGTTTATAATGTTCAAAATTATAATAAAAATATACACCAACCTGCCAAAAGTATCCGGGCAACAATTTTTTTGTCAAATTTTTAAAAAATTTTAAGGATGAATTAT
>CAJVPK010000987.1:0-17522 GCA_910592015.1 Diversispora eburnea | reverse complement strand
GAAAATTTATTAAATCAATAAAATTAATAAACAATTAACGTTCAATAATAATATCATTACAATATGCATTTTATTTTTGCAAATAACTATTTAGTTTTGGAAAAATCTGTAAAATATCAAAATGTTTTGTATATAAATCTCGAATATACCGTTATAATAATTTCGTAAATATCTACGAAAATAAACAGAGATTTACGAAAATATATGCAAAAATTTTCAAAAATAAATGGAGATTTATGAAAATATATGTAAAAATTTTCGAAAATAAATGAAACAAAAAATTTTGAAAATTTACGATTTGAAAATTTTCGAAAATTTTTTTGAAAATTTACGAAGGTGTCATATAACTTCAAAAATTTAACGAGGCAAAAATTTTCGAAATATTTTGCCTTTAAAAATTTCTGATGTCCCAATTGTTTTTGAAGCTCTTTTTTTGTTGTAGTTTGTTATAATTGATTAATTCGCGTTTCAATTAAAGAATAGGCAAGTATTCGTTTACTATTGGTATTATTAACATTCTTAGAATATCATAATAGTTTCTTAAGATCAGTCTCGATATACAGTCCAAAGTCAAAATCTACTTTGGCATTAAATAAATCAAGAAGATAAGGAGTAAAGTAGTTTTTCTTAATATCTATAGTAGATACATTGATATTTTGTTCTTGCGTATGAATATTATAACTGTTTGGTGTCAGTTAAATATGAACATCATTAATCTCTTCTGAAAAATCTTTATATAATTCCATCAATTTCTTTTGGAGATCTTGTAGAAAAGCCATTGAGGTATCTTTCGTTTTTCTTAAAGGAGAATGGATATTTATACTTTTTTCTTAAGAGTGAGCCTGTTATTATATAATAATAACTTGTGGTACTCATGTCAATTGATCATGATACATTTTCAGGAGGGATCTGTTAATTGGTGCTTTTAACACTTTTCCATCCATTGTCCTTAATTTGTACACTTCTTGATAAGGTCGATCGTGAATATAAAAGGGTCCTTTCCACTTAGGATCTAATTTACCAGTGTGACTTGTTTGTTTTACGGTATCATAAACAAATACCTTATCTCCAATTTCGTATTCAATATGTTTAGTAATCTTTTGGTCATGATATTCCTTTTGTTTAACTTGACGTTTCTTTATTTGAATTTGAGCTTTTTCCCTTTTTTCAGGTAAATTATCTATTAGGTTATATAATCAGGTCAATAGGTTTTCCTCTTTATATTCTAATCTTTCTTTTATAGAAAACCAAGCAGTTCGTCCATATACTAAATAAAAAGGTTCAATCTGCGTAGTTGCTTGTTTAACTGTTCAGTAAACAAAGAGAACAGAAGAGATATGCTTGTCCCATTCAGTATTAGTTTTGGATGTTTTGGCTAGTGAGTCTCCTAAGGTCTTGTTAAATTATTCTATCAAACCATTAGTTTCAGGATGATAAGGTGTGGAATACAAGTGTTTTATTTCAAATCTTTTTAATAATTCCTCTATTAATTAATTGCGAAAATGGGATCCTCTATTAGTTAGAATAATCTGAGGACATCCATGTCTACAGATAATTTCTTCATAAATGAAATCAGCAACTTTAAACGCAGTAACTTTAATAATGACTCGGGCTTCAGAATATTTCGTTAAGTAGTCAGTAGCAACAATAATGTATCAATTGCATCTTGAAGTAATTGGTAAGGGTCCAACTATATCGATTTCAACCCTTTGGAATAGACCTCCTACTGAAATTAGTTGTAAGGGTTCTTTATTGCATTTTCGTCCTCGTCGTTAGTAGCGATCACATGATTTAATATAGGCCTTGATATCGTCATATATTTGTAGCCAGTGGTATAAGTTTCTCACTTTGTTAAAGACAATATCTATTCCCAAGTGTTCTCCTAGTGGGTGGTTATGTAGCATATAAAGAACAGGTTCAATTTCATGTTTTTATAAAACTTTCAATAATTTTCCTCTAGTTTTCTTTCATCGATCCTTCCTATATAACAAATTATTTTTAACTTCAAAAAATTTGCTTTTTGATTATATTCTATTTTTGTCTTTTTGTGTAAAATTATATGGATATATTTGGTGTATAAGGTAACTAATTAAGACTTGATACTCTTATAATTCCATTGTGTCAGAACACTGACAACCTGAACTGAATTGTATTTACCGTCAAATTAAACCTTTATTTTTCTTTATACTTTGTGTGATAAATAAACAGAACTTAAATTCCTAATCGGGAAAGAGAATCAGCGTTATTGTGAGATTTTTCTACTTGATATAAAATGGTAAAATTATAAGGTT
Source organism: Diversispora eburnea (assembly GCA_910592015.1). Classification (NCBI taxonomy): domain Eukaryota; kingdom Fungi; phylum Glomeromycota; class Glomeromycetes; order Diversisporales; family Diversisporaceae; genus Diversispora; species Diversispora eburnea. The sequence goes on along the minus strand of CAJVPK010000987.1, from coordinate 15,231 downwards.
CTAGTCGTAATATTCATCTGGCTCGTCGTTCTTTCAGTTCGGTAGTATGTAACTATTTTAGTGCAACATGACCAGTTACAACGTAAAAATGGACTGTTTCAAAATAATATTTAAAATATTTCACAACCCAAATAATAGCGAGACATTCCTGTTCAGTAGTTGAATAGTTCCGTTCAGCTTGGTTTAAGTTTCGGCTAGTAAATGCAACAGCATATTCTTATTTATTAAGGTTTTTTTGAGCTAACATTACTCTTAACCCTGTTCCTAATGCATCTGTGTGTAAATAAAATGGTTTTTTAAAATCTGGATATCTTAAAATTAGGGCACTAGTTAACTTGGCTTTTAACCATTCAAACGTTTGCTGTTGTTTAGCTTCCCATTAGAAAGGGGTATCTTTTTATAACAGTTTATTCAGGGGTTTTGCTTTAGTAAAAAAATCTTTTATAAACTTACGATAATAAGAGACAAGTTCTAAAAATTTTCAGATAGTTCGTAGGTTAGTTGGTTGTGAGTACTCTTTTACTTTAATTAAATTTCCTTTATCAGGTTGAATTCCTTGTCGAGAAATTTCATGTCTCAAGAATTTAATACTGGTGGAGAAGAATTGACATTTATCCTTGTTTAATTTCAACTGAGCTTTTCTCAGGGTTTCAAAAATAGTAGTGAGATGATGAACATGTTTTCCAAAAGTTTTAGAGTATATGATGAGGTCATCCAAGTATGCAAGTACAAATTTTCCAAGGTAGGACTTCATTACTCTATCCATTAATCTTTAAAATATAGTTGATGCATTACATAGGTCAAATGGCATGACGTTGAACTCATAGAGTTCAAATTTAGTTACAAAGGCAGTTTTCTTCGGTCCTCTGCTTTCATAACTACTTGCCAATATCCAGAGGTAAGGTCAAAACTTGAAAACCATTGGGCTCCTTGAAAAAAGTCAAGGATATCATCAATAATTGGTAGAGGGTAAACATCTTGCTCAGTTATTGCATTTAATTTTCGATAGTCGACACATAGTCATTTTTTCACATTTTTCTTAGGTACAAGGACAATTGGTGAGGTCCAGGAGCTAGAAGATTCTCAAATTATTTCTTTTTCTTTCATTATTTCTAATTTCCTTTTTACAAACTCCTGATCAAAGGGTGCTAATCGGTATGCGCGTTGTTTAATTGGTACAACATCTTTAGTTTTAATTTCATGTTCCACCACATGAGTTTGTCCCAGTTCACTTGTTTGGCCTTCTTCGGATATATTTTCTGCAAACACGTTAGCAAATTCAGCAAATAATTTATTAGCTGATTTTTCTTGTAATTCATCTAATATTCCAATTCAGAATTCAGAAGTTTTTACAGTAGCGGTTTCGGTTAAATATATGACAGGATTTTCATTATCAAAATTTTCTGGTTCTTTTGTATCACAGGTTTTAGTGTCATGATCTTGTCAGGGGTTTGAGTATAAATCCTCTTCATCCTATTGGTCAGATAATTCAAAGTGGTATGTTTTATTTTCATCTAAATCATTTTCTAAGTTATATTTCAATTCTTGTTAGATTGTATTATCTTCTTTTTCATTTTCAGATTCCATTTCCAATGGATCGTTATGTGTATGTGCAGTTTGGACCACAGTTTTATTTCTATTATATCTTAACTTCAATGTATTAGCAACAAAGTTCCACTGAGCATGGGTTTTCTCAAAAAAGTCAATTCCAATAATAGAGTTTCTTTGGAAAAGTCAATTACTTGTAGTTTCATGTGGACCAGCAAGTTTTGTATAGCGATAGGTACAGAGTTAATTTGTCCTAAAGCTTGTTGTCTCACACCATTGGCAATAATTACAACCACTTTGGAAAATTCGTCAATTGCAAGGCCTAACTTCTTTCTTAACCTGTTAGTTATAATACTAACCGTTGCGCCAGAGTCAAGTACAGCGATCACGGGATTTTTCTTAATATTGACATAGTATTTAATAGCGGTAGTTCTTTTGATTTTATTAGTTTCAACATGGTTAGTTTCCTTTTGAGCAAATCATTTCAAAATTTTTGACATATTTTTCTTTTGGTTTAGATATTTCAGCAATTGTTTAATCTTTGCGCTTGCCTGCATATTCAAAATATCTTGTAAAATGTTATATGGTGTCATTTAATCAATAATAGAAAGTTGGTGTTTCATCCTAGGTTTCTTTGCAGGTTTTACTTTAGTTAGTTCAACTTCTTTCATTGGTTCTTCTTCAGATGGATCTTGCTCAAAGTCAACTAGGACTTCAGGTTCTTGTATTTGAACTTTTGGTGAAGGTGGATTTGAGGTGGTAGTAGTTTTCGGAGGTCTTCCCAGTTTACAAATAGGCGAGGGTCAGTTATTGGATTTATTTCTTATTGCTTCATATGCTTCATGTTCTTTAATATTATTATTGTCATACTTGACATAACTAACATTCCTGTGGTTTAGAATTTGATATTGTTGTGATTGTTGCTGCTGTGACTTTTTCTCTGTTAAGCAATCTCAAGTAAAATGATCGATTTTGTTACAGATATAGCATCTACGAGATCTACTATTATAATTGTTATTATTGTTGTTGTCATTGTTATTTCTATTAAATTCACAAGAGTTATTGTTTCTTCTCTGGCTTTGATGTTCGAGTTTCTGGATCAAACCTTCAACTTGTTGTATTAAATTGATTTGCAATTTGTTAAAGCGTTTGGTTAGTTCGTCTATTTCTTCATCACTTGAATTTTTTTTTTTCTTGAACAACTTCTTTTTCTTTTTAGGTTTCTCGTCTTCACTTTCACTACTATCAGATTCATCACTGGAACTTTCATAATATTTAGTCTTCTTTTTACATCTCTTGACTTCTCTTTTTCCTTGTTCATATTGTTTAGCTTTAAGTAATGCGACATTTAGATTAGTAGGGGCATGGGTTTTGACAACAGCTCATATTTCTGAAAGTAATCCTTTAATGAAATAGGGAAGAGTTCGAGCTGCATCAAGTGTAACTTTTGTGACCATTCTCATGACCTAATAATAATATTCTTCAAACGGATTCAGTTTTTCATTGTTTTAATTTTCTTAATTCTTCTAACCATTGATCTCTAAAATCATCATTACAGAATTTATTTTCAAAGGCTTGACGGAGAGCGGTCCAATCATGCTCATCATTATCAACAACCCATCCAAGATATCAGTCACGGGCTTCTTTTTTTAGATAAGCTCCCATTGCATTCTTTTTACGTCCATTATTCTAGTTATTAGCTCCAGCAGCCATCATAAAGTCTTTGAGCCATTCAGCTAGATCTTCTTCACGAGTTCTTGCGAACTTAGAGGATTTTACTAAAATAGCAGAGATTTCTTCTTCACTATTATCTTCGTTATCAAGTAAACTTTCTGAGCTGTGTTCACTTCCTTTGTCACTAGTGTCGTGTTTAATAAGGAGATCGTGATCAAAAATATTCTCTTGATTAATATATTGATCGTCAGAAAGTTCAAGGTCAATAAGATTATTGTCTAATGGATTATTGTTTAAATTATTGTTCTTGTTGTTTAAAATATTAAGGAAGTTGTTTATATTGTCTAAAGGGAATCCTTCTTCCTGATCTTATTTCTCAATTACTTCGTTTACATCTTGTGTTAGGATTGATTGATTATCGACTTCTAGTTCACTAGTAGCTATTATTATTCGGTCGTGATCTTCAAGATAATTATTTCTGGTATGTTGGCCTAAGGGTCGATAAGTCGTTTCATCATCCATTGGTTTAAAAATACTTCAATATTCAGTATTGTTGTTAGCGTCATTGGAACGGACTGTATTTGCACTATGTGGACTCAATAAAATTTCTTCAAAGTCAGCTATTCTGGTTTGAAAAAAGATTAGACTTTTAGACTTACTGGAGATATATTTCCTTGACGAATTTGGGGAAAATTAGAATTACGTAAAGGAAAAATAGAAGTATCTATTCTTGAAGGTGTTTGCTGGTTCTGATAAAATTGATAATGAGGTTATGCAGGGATTGCTGGTAGATTAATATCAGGTTGGAATAAACTATGCTGGTGTTGAGTTACTATTCTATGTAGTTGATTTGGTTGTTGATTTGCCACTTTTAATTTAATAGGCAAAAACTATCTTTAAGTAATTCTAAATTCTCGAGAACTTATAAGCAGTTGTCTCGAATCTTAAAGAGTAAGTTCAATTGGTTTTTGGTTTTAGTTAACTCTTGTAAATCGGACAATCTTCAATAAGGATCTTTAGATGCAGGGATTCGGTCAACTATTTCTCTAATTTTTTGACTGTAAAGCGCCACTACTTCTTCAATAACTTTGTTTAATTCTTTAATTTGAATGGAAGAAATCATATACAATAATTATACTTATTTAAGGATACTAGCAAGAATAAAAGGGGGAGTAACTATTAAACTAATTAATCGTATCTCACAGTCACCACCAAATTGTTAACCTTTGGTTTACCTTCTAAAGAAATCAAAGAAAACTAAGTGACTGGTAGTAGAAATTGTATTTGTAGACTTTAAATACTATAACAATTAACTATAGCCAAATGGACATTATTATGAATAAAGTAATGATAAGAAGGATTTGGGTAAAGTGGATTTGACGAAAGAGACTAAGGTGTGAGGTTTTATAAGGGATTTACTAGCTAAGTCACAAAGACAACAAAGTTTCACCAAGAAACCAAACAAATTTACAAAGAACTTAATAACTTAACCTAGATCACAAAGCAGGGTTAATTATTAAGTAACTATAATACTGAGATCACGAAACAGGGTATTATAATTAACAATTATTCTTATCACCAAGAAGAGAGTAATAATCACAAGAATTGCCAAGATCACAAAGCAAGGCAAATAACAAGAGGGTTTTTCACTAAGAAAGTCACAATATAAACTATATAATTCACCAAGAAAGATATCAATTTATAAACAATGTTTTATTTCAAGTTATTAGAATATTCAATTCTATGTCAGCTGTTCCTTCAAGAGGAGCAGAAATAGCTTCTATTTATGTGAAATTTGGACCGTATCACAAACTATAATTATTAACTTCAAGAAAACTCTGGAAGTTTCCATAACATTCCAGCGTGATTATTAATACTGGAGGTAATTTACCTTGGTATTTTACCAGTAGCTACCAGAGGTATTTTACCTTGCATCATGTAATGTTACATATCTGAGATATTTTACCTCTATTACGCAAATACTAATAAGGTGATACAAGAATACAAATATACTATACTAAAAATAAATAAGATAATACATATATGAAATACTAATGTAATAATAAAATAATAAAATATGTTATAATAAAGATATATATAAATATATAAAAAAATAAAGAAACAGGGTCAACAACATTTATTATTTACCACTGATTTTATCCTAAAGCAGTGTCCATCACATGATTTTCCGTTGACTATGGCCAATTATGCAGATCAGCCTGGTGAAGAAAAAAGGAAACAGATGTCTAAACATATCTTGATGCATAATAAAAGTGTCGGGGATGTAAAATATCTGCTTAAACCCTAACTCTAACCCACTCCTCAGCCTAACATTAATTAATTTTGAGTATTTATGTGATGAATACAGCTTTAGACATCCTCTATATTTGGTAATCGTGAATTATTTCACTTAAGATAAACTATGAATTAGAACAGTTAATGATGAATTTTCTATTTCAGATTATGAAGCATTTAAGATTATTAAAAAACAAATTCCAAACTGTAAATTCGGTACCATTATTTAATATAATATTTCAAAAGTCTATTATTTAATAAATTAATTCATCACTATATTTGCTTAAATTGAAAATGTCACCACTGTGAATATGTGATTTATTGTATGTTTCTACTATACATTATTGTTTAACATTACTTTAATAAAAAGTTAACGAATATTTATTTATCGAATGTAAAAGAAAAGTAAAAAGATATTTTATAAATTTGAAGATTATTCGTCAAAATATTTCTAAGGTGAAAATTTTTTATAAGTGAACTGTTATTTAGATAACAATAAATCTTCATTTACAAATAATTACATGTCAAATATCTTTTTTTTCCCGTTTATTTGATATCTTTAGAATCTTTCAAATATAAGGCCTTTTCTAATATTTTATAGATGATAATTTACATTTCGTTGAATATTTTTAATAATTTTTTTTTTTGATATGTCTCAGTTGCACCGGATTTTTTGCTATAGAGAAGTATAATTCTTAAATTGCATTTATTCATTTTGGGCATATTTTATTAGATACATGTATAATCTTTTCTTCCCTTATTACGTGTAAACAATAAAATAATATATTATATCTGAATTTGTTTCATTACAATTACAATAATAATATGATAATAAATTTAATATTAATAAAATTAGTATTTATAAAGTAATGAGATTATATTATCAGATTGTACAGTCTGGAATTTGTTTTTTAATCTAAATACTTCATAATCTAAAATAGAAAAGTTATCACCAATTGTTCTAATAGGTTTTTCATAATAAATATTATTATAACCGCATCAACATTGTTTATCTTTAGTAAAATCAAATTTTATCATAAATTCATGATTATGAATCCATGGACCATAACAACTCTGATCATTAGAATAGTATAAATCTTTACTTCCATGTGTAACTCAACTGAGAATTGAATTTTGGAGATTCCTATTTTTAATGAAAAAATGAAACTATAATTTGTTTCCATTAAGACACCTTCTTTTGAATTATCCTAAGTTAAAGGATTATAACCGCCAATGATTTCATAAGTTCCAACAACTTTTGAAACACAATTGTGTCAGCATGTACATGACACATGTTCAAAATGTCTTTGGATGAAAACTATCTCTACTTCCTCGAAGAATTAACTGAAATTCATAAGGAATATTTGATAAAGAATAAATGGCTGATTTTTTAATCAATCCACGATGAAAGTTCTGCAACATGCTTTTCGTTAATTATAGTTGAGAATGCTGATTTCGGGGTTGAAATAGTTTCTAAAATCAAATCAAGAGAGGATTCTTGAAACCAAATTGGGAGTTCTCGCTGATAAAATAAGAGATTTGATAGGTTAATTTGGGAATATAGAATGTTGAATTATGTTATCCCAAAGCTGTTCTCCAAGAATACATTTGTAGGGATTTACTTTCTTCCAAATATCTTCGCTAGGAATATGAAAATATTGAATAAGTAGCAAACATCGATATAGAGTTATTTTCAAAGCCAAGAAATTTTCATTGAACCAATTTTCTGAATCAACAGGTAAAGTCTGGTTTTGAGCCATTTCCCATTCTATAACGTAATCCAAATTTTAATTTCTTTGACATTCAAGTAATTTCTTTTCAAAATAGAGACCAATGCTATTCCTTGAAGTGAAACGAAATCTCCAGATTCAAAAATCAAATTTGGATGTTTTACAATATTATCATTATAAAATTTTTTTAAATCTTTAAATTTATTATTATTAAAGATTGGATGATAAACAAAGAAGAAATGAGTTCTTAACCAAGAAGCTAGATTCGATAAGGTAACTTTCTAATTTTACTGAAAGTTCTTTAAGTTTCAATTCAGTAGCATCTATCATTAATTCATAAATGGTTTTTGTATCCAAATTTTCAATAGCGACAATTCCACTATAAATATATCTATTTAATGTATTTTATTTTATTAATATTGAGTCACAATAATATTTAAAGTAAAATTTTTGACTTACTTAAGAATAAGATCGAATATTTTCACAGAAATATTTGGCTTAGTAATAGTCTTAATATAATTTCCAATCTCTCTAATTCTTTATAAAAGTAGGGTGAATGATAGCATATAACAACTGAATGTGTGGTGAAAGATTTCTTTATTCTTTTGCCAATTTCGATAACAAAATTATATTCTTCTTTGTTATTAAGTAGTTCTGAAAAATCTTGAGATAAATTGGCAAAAAATTTAAAAGACTTTTTTTTTTTTAAAGTACTATAAATACACAATGGAAGTTATTGTAGTGACAACAAAGGATTGGTAAGATGATACGAAGATGGCAGTGCAGAAAACATGTGGTGTGGGAACACAAATAATGGAAATGATGGAGTTGTACAATGATGGAAATGATGGAGTTGTACAATGATGGAAATGATGGAGAAGTACGAATATTGGGAATGATGGTAGGAGAAAGAAATATAAAAATAGTGGTAGCAAGAGGGAGAAAAGAGGGTTCCTTTTGGGTGGCATATTTTTAAGATAGCAACATTTGATATTTTATCTCTTTATTTTTATTTTTTATTATCTTATTCTATTTTATTAAATAATTATAACAACGCTTATAATAATATTCATGTAAATAGTAGAAGTAGTAACAGAATAAAAACACGTCATTGTAATATTTTGTTGCCTAACTTCTAATAAAACTTTCTTCTGGTTGTCTAATTATAAATAAACATTTCATTTCTCGTAAATCTGTTCTAGTATTGATAGTATACATAGGGAAAACCTCTACTTCACTTGCTCACGTACCTCCCAGATAATACTTATGATTTTGTAGTGGTTGTTTAAAGTCGTCACACTGTATAGCAATACACAAAGAAGTGTAAGCTATCATTGTGACTGGGAACTTGATTTGTTGTATAATCCCATTGTAAGCTGTCCAGACGTGACATTATAAACCTCTTATTGGGTAATATTATTAAGTTATGATTTTATCAAACATAACACTACACTTCAATATTTGCATCTAATGATTTTTAAAATTACTCTAATTTCCTTTTTCTTCTTTTCCAGTGTGACTCTCAAAAAGGCAAATTCTATATAATATATCATGAAAATTACTAAGGCTTAATATTACAAGACTATGTAGTAGTAGAATTGCATAATTACGATACGTAATTTACTAAATTTACAGTCATAATCTATGTAGGTCTCGTAATATTACATCGAATATTTTTTCTGATGACTAGATTCCATCTCATCTTAACATATGATAACACTAATTTCAAAAGGAATTATTTATATTTCCTCAATGCTAATATATAAATTTATTATTTAATAAATATAATCAATAATTTTCCTGTTCAATGATTTGCCAAATTTTATATAATGATGTCATTAGAAAGCATCACCTGGATTTTTTGACGGCATGATCATAAATGTAATAAATTCATTGGATAATGTCATAATCAGCTTCGAAGCTCAATATTTAATAATAATGAGAATCATAAATTATTTTTATATAATTTATCTAAACAATCTTTTTTTCTTTTTACGTAATTTATTTCATATTTCAAAAATCTTAGGTCTAGATTTTCAAAATTTGATAGTATCGTTTATTTCTTTCTAAATATAAATAAGTATACATATATTAATGTATTATTAACTCAGTGCCAAGAGTGCTTGGAATTAGACTTGTGTTAATGGTGTTGAAATGATGGAGAATTTTATAACATACCTTCATAAATATACCCTTCTTTTCCAAATCCATGTGTCAGTATCATTTGCTTGAGGTTAGTTGATATGATGGTCCTGCCGTTTTTAATTGCGATTACCATATGATAAATTTGATAAATGCCAAAACTAATGTATTGCTAACATCAATGTTAAATATACAAACCGAAACTGAAAATTTCAGTTTATATTGTGGCGAAGTAAATTGGTAATCATACGGGGGACGATAAATAGTGATACAAAAATGATTGTACATACGATCACCTGGGATAATAACTGGTGTTATCATCCAAAAGATATCTATGAAGGATGAAGTACGAAGGATGATGGGTAAAAACTGAATGAAGGTGAAAAGGTATAAAAGAAGTAGCAATCTCTCAGAGTCTTGGCAGTCATAGTAGTTTCTTTGACTTCAGTTAATTAATAATTACGCATAGTTTTGAACATTAGAGTTATTAGATAGAAAAGTAAACTTCCTTTAGGGACAGTAAAATAGACACGCTACCCATCATAACATTTCTGTTGTTAAATGGTACTTTACTTTTAAATTTGTACCCTTATATTTTAATAAACTTATCTTTGTATCACGATATTGCGAAATATTGTTAGATATTATTTGATACTGTTTTATCAATTTTACTCCACCTTACTCACTGAGCCTTCAGATTAAAAATAAAGAATTATATTATATTTATTATCTGTTTTGAGATAGGCAAGTTTAGGTCAGCTGATTGCTTTACCTACTGGCAGATAGAGTGTATTTAAAAAAGTAGTTTGTGAAAGACAAACTTTGAGACTGATAGGTGAAAGTGTTCGAAATACTCTGCACTTTAGTGACAATATATTTATTACCGTGTTTCACACCCTTCGTAATAACCATGGTGATGATATTTTCTCAAATCTTCCCAAAGAACTTTATCATAATATAATTGAAAACATCAAACAATGGATCTTATTGTTATTACTTTGGAAATTATATCTATTTTTAATATACTTTATTCATTGGATTGAATTGAATTGTATTCATTTTGTATTCTTGAATAATAAGAACTTTTAAATAAACAAATAATTAATATTTTCAAGCTTTAATTAATAATAATTATAATATTATCATACATAATAGTCGGGCAAAAGAATTTATGAAATATTAAAATATAATGATTGCGTTTAGCACTTGATGTGTCAAAGTTAATATCCCAAGAAAGTGAGAATAAAAGTTAAAAAAAATGTCAAAAGAAAGATATTGAAAGAAATGAGAAAAGAAAGAAGAATTTGAATATGGAATTTGAAGGAAATAGTAACGCATATAGTAGAAATATCAAAATGAATCACATATTTACAGTTGTATCATTCCATTAAATATAGTGATGTTTGAATTTATTTAATAAATAGATTTGAAATATAGAGTATAAATATTATTATCGAATTGGAATTTATTTTTTAATCATCTTAAATACTTCATAATCAACAATAGAAAATCTTTCATCTGTTGTTCTAATAGGTTTTTCATAATAAGGAAAAAGGCCATTACGACATCCACATTCTTTATCTTGAGTAAAATCAGAAACATCTGATTTCATTACAAATTCATAATTTCCAAAATCCGGACCATATGCATTAGTATTATTATAGTAAAGAGCTAAACTATTAATTACAACCCGACTGAGAATTGAATCTTTTATATTACCATTTTTCAATGAAAAAATGAAACTATCATTTGTTTTCATAAAAGCACCTTTTGTTGAATCATCCCAAGCCAAAGGATTATAACCACCAACTATTTCGTCAGTTCCTGTAACTTTTGCAATCACAACTGTGCCAGCATGCCCATTACACATGTTCCAAAACGTCTTGGGTTGAAAATTATCTCTACTTCCTCGAAGAATTAATTGAAATTCATAAGGAATATTTGCTAAAGAATAAATAGTTGATTTTCGATCAATCCATGATGAAAGTTCTGCAACGTGTTCTTTATTGATTATAGTTGAGAATGGTTCATTCACTCTTGGTGGCAATTTAGGAGTTGAAATGATTCTCGCTGGCAAAACAAGGGATTTGACAGGTTGATTTGGAAACATAAAATATTGAGTCAAGTCATCCCAAAGTTGTTCTTCAAGGATTTTTTTATATGGCTTTACTTTCTTCCAAATAACTTCACCGGGAACATGAAAATATCGAATAAGTGGTAAACATTGCTGTAGAGTTATTTTCAAAGTCTCGAAATTTTCATTAGACCATTCTTTTAAATCAGCAGGTAAAGTAGGATTTTGTGCAATTCCCCATTTAATAACGTAATCCCAAATTTTAATTTCTTCAACTTGCAAATCATCTCTTTTCAAAATAGAAATCAATGCTGTTTCTTGGCGTGAAGTGAAATCCTCTGAATCAAAAATCAAATTTGGATATTTTACAATAATATCGTTATAAAATTTTTTCAAACCATCAAATTCATTACTATCAAAGATCGAATGATAAACAAAGGAGAAGTGAGTTTTTAACCAAGAAGCTTTAAATTCGATAAGATAACTTTCTAATTTTACTGATAGTTCTTTAAGTTCCAATTCATTAGCATTGACCATTAATTCGTAAATTGTTTTAGTATCTGCATTTTCAATATTAGCAATTCCACCATAGATATATCTATAATAATAAAATGTATTTTATTTTATTAGTTTTGAGCCATAAAATTATTAATTTGTGATAGCTAGAAACGGAAAGGATATATATAATGGATTTCGGGGTAACTTTTCTCAATTATACATAAAAATTAAATCAATTTTTTTAATCGTTAAAAAAAAAAATCATATCTTTATATTTTATTGGTGTTGTCACTTGAAACTAAAAATATGTTTAAATCACAACCATTTCTTTTTATGATGTTAATGAAGAAGAGGCTTTTATAAGATAGTTCTTTTGATATTCTTATTTCGGAACGAAGATTATGGTTCTTATATGTAGATCTCTTTACGAAATAATTTAATATTCAGAGTAATAAATAATTTTTAACTTACTTAAGAATAATTTCAAATATTTGAGCAGAAATATTTGGCTGAATAATTGTTTTAATATTATTTTTATTCACGGTAGCCTTCTCCAATTCTTTATCAAAGTAGGATGAACGATAACGTAAGACAACCGAATGTGTAGTAAAAGATTTCTTATTTCCTTCTTTGTCAACTTCGATGACAACATTATATTCTTTTTTGTCATTAAGAAGTTCTGAAAAATCTTGAGATAATTTGTCAAAAAATATTAAAGTCATTTTTTTTTATTTTAAAAATTCCAAGACTGCGCAATATGTAAACCTCCGTTGTGCAAATTCTTGTACAATTTATGATTTTTCTTATATGGTAATATCATTAAATAGACATTTTGTTAAACGTAACAAGGTTTGCGTTGTACAAAGTGCAGTGAGCTACGAATAGGAGTCGATTGTTTGTTAAAAATTAAAAATTTGTTATACGAAATTTTATTTAAATAAAATTTATTATTTATTGATCCGATTTGTGAAAACTTAACTATAAGGTTTATAAATTTAAAGATTTATTGTAAATTCTGTAATCCTCTAGCGTGCATTATGTTTAATATTTTGTATTTATTTAGAGCAGCTTTTGGCGATATCAAGTAGTTATAGTCAAAGTTCATAATACGGAGGTTTTGCCATGAAGTTGCCTTGCACTTTATGAGCAGTGAGGGCAGAGGCATTTTGGAGTGGAAATTGTTTTCTTCCATTTATACTAAAATAACAGTTTCTTTTGGACAATAACTTTACTTAAGTTTGTAAAGGTAGAATCAACATTTTTTTTACCAGTCACTTCATTATAGAGTCTATTGGATATTAGAAAACTTTGTTTTCCAACTTCATTATTAGATTTATAGGAATTAGTTACAGCAGGAGCAGAATAAATTAAAGGGGGGAAGATCTTCTTGTGCATTTGCAGAATCATCTGAAGAGTACGAAATTGGGACAGTCTGAATTAAGGTAACCTTAGATCTGTTAAAAGGATAAGGATTAATATGTAATTCTCTAAGATTCTACATTTTAAGTAATGAGATTTGATACATACATATTCAACATTTTTGTCATAAACATATCTTCCGATCATAAGTACAATAGCATCTTTTTCTCTAAATTTTTCTTCATCAACTTTTATTTGATATAAGGTACTTCCAGATATATTCTTTTCGTTTCCTGTGATGGTTTTGATAAAGCGGAATGATACGAATACAGAAGAAGATTTTGATTATCTTTTCATTTATACAAAAGTGAGAATGGTGTATGATGAGTAATCTTATTTATTGTTTTTTATTGTTTTTTTATGATATATATAAATAATTTTCTAATCAAAATTTATTGATTTTTTTTCCTAGGTAGGATTTTTTGATTATTTTAATCTGTGGGAAAGCCATCACTTTTTTTTATCTAATCAGTCCATTGTGATTCTGTTCCTTTTTTTTTGGTCTACTCAGGTGAATAAATTTATAATCACCTTAAATTGAATATCAAGGTAATTTTGTGAAATGTTAAAATTAAAAATTAAAATTTTCTTTAAAACTTTTCAAATTGACAAGGTGTATTCTATGACAAGAGCGTTACAGTTGATGCGAAAAAGATATAAAACTTCCACCTTTATCATTTTTATTTTAATATTTTAATTGTTAAATTTTTTCAATAATCATTTTTTTTTGAATATTTGTTATTAACTCGATTATTTTAAATATTGCTTACAATGATTGTTGAATCGTTTGAATTTACAATGAACATTATTATCAAGTGCCTGTGTAAGTGCAACAAAACGTAAAAACAGAAATTAGTGTTTTTTATTATTGTTACATATAAGGAAATCATGCGTTACTCTAACTTGTGATAGCAATAAGATTTATACACATATAACCAGTAGATATTAAAAGCTCCGGTATCGTTAACCCTTGAAGACACTGCGGAGTTGTTCCAATCCACATATTTGCTAACGAAAAGATCGGAGTGTTACCTGCATCTAGCGATCGTTTACAACCGTTGCAAATTCGAAGAACGAAGGGATCTTCGTTTTTGCCGTCTGTATCTCTTTCAATAAATCCGTTTTTGTCCAACAAAATTTTACGACCACTCTCATATGTACGGTGTCCATAAGCAAAGTCAATTTCAAAAAAAAGGGTTTTCATAATACTTACTAGCTTCGAGCAACAGCAAGTTTATTTCTCGCACAGAGACAGTAGTCGAATATTCATTAGAACACAAGCCAGAACAAACTGCACAAGGCAACTCCCTAAGTGAATCGTAACCAACACTCTCACGAAATTCCGCTAGTGCACCATTCGCAACGGTCTTGCTAATCAGTCTTGGCCAATCCGCATATCGTTCTTCCAGTAAATCGAATTTGTAAAACACGTAACGGAACATGTGCATCCATTGCTCGGATATCCTTTTCAACATAGATTTTTCGTTTTTTATCACATTGAATTTCACGTCGTTTACGTTTTCGCTCTCGTTCGTGTTGGCAGTAACCCACATCAGCTCGTCTAACAACTTTTTGTCACTTACGCTTTGATTTATAATCATCTAAAATTAAAATATCACCCCTAACAAACACAATCAAAAATTAGTACGTACTCCTAATAACTCGAAGTTCAAAATTTATATTTACATATTTAAGTATCGATTATTGCCTAATAGAACCACAATACTAAAAGCAATAGAACGAAAAAAATATTTTCTTATACTTGAACAAATAATGGATACAAAATAAAAATATTTATTTTCGTTAAATAAAAAATAAATAACTATATATTCGAAAATTTACTATTACAAA
>CAJVPK010000986.1:0-17537 GCA_910592015.1 Diversispora eburnea | reverse complement strand
TTAATTTTATTAAGTTTTGGTTTTGCTATGAATTTTACAAAATGTACTTAATTAAGTACAAAACTGTAAATCCAATCTATTAATAATAATATTATAAATTGATAATTATGTTTATATAATTAAATATCACGTGAACAGTGATCTTGTATAACTATCATATGACTAATTAATATGTGTCACTAAATATTAGTTAAAATATTAAAATATTACCAGTTATTAAATAAATCAGTATTTACTAATTGAATTTTAAATATTACTATTATCTAATATTATTGCTAATTATTTGCAGGTGTTTTTAGTATTATATACTATATATGATTTCATTCTGTAACAATGTGAAGGTTTTTTTTAACAAAAAAATAAATACAACCTTTTCTTGTTTACTTTGTACTAAAATTTATAATATAAAAAAAGACTTCAGAATCATGAATAAACAAATTATAAAAATAATAAATTTATTTCACATCATTATATACTTTGTCAGTCTTCTAAAGAGACATTATCTTTTTATAGAAATACAATAATAATTCATTTCTTGGATTTAATTGATATTTAATTGAAAAAAAAATATAACAATTGATGCATTTCTAGTAAGTATATTTTTAACTTTATTTGAAAATAAAAATAGTTTAATATAAAGAATATCTCCAGAAACTATTACTGAATTTTTTTTATTTTTTCAAATTGATATTAATATCTCAAGCAAAGTTGTTAAAAAAATGAAATGCATCATTTCCTATTTAATTGTTATCTATTAAAATATTATTAATGTTTTTACTATTTTTATTATTATTATTATTAAATTGATTAATATTTTAATTTATATTGAAAATTTTCACTTGTATCTTAGAATTTAATAAGTTTATTTATTTCATTTTTACATTCAAAAATTAAATATTTTCTAAAAAGAATAGGTACAACTACTGCTAAATGTCTATAACCATTATGGCTAAAAGTACTTTATTATAAACTTGTACTATAGAATCTAATCTTGTTTAAATAATTTTTGAATTTAAATTTTTGAATTTAATTTGAATTTGATCATCTTTATAATCAAACTTACTGTGATATGTATATATTATAAATTGTTCTGATGAATCTTTTAATTTATATTTTACAATTAATTCATTAATAACTTTTTTTTACATTGTTAACTGTGATCCGACCTTCAAGAGATATGATTAACTATTAGCTAAAGATACAGTAGCTAAACTAAAATATAATAAACTACTAACTAATTTATACTAAAAAGTAATATAGTTGAAGGATTTAGATGTTACGAATTTGTTTGAAAGAGGTAAGACTTTGAGATTTTTATAAGGATTTAACTAAACTATTCACAAAAAAACAAAGCATAACTAAATTAAACTGATAATTCCTAACACTAAGTAGAGAATTATAATACAAAAATTGTATATCAAAATTACAAAGCAAGATATAATTCAGAAAGGGTTTTAGTATTTCACCAAGAAATAATACAGAATTTCACTAAAAAATTACAACAGTATAAATAATAATTCACACATGTATGTATTATTTATAAGGCAAATTACAAGATATTTTATTAACAAGAACTGAACTGAAAATTGAATGGAACTAATTGACTAGAACTGAAGACTAAGCAAAGAAAAATTCAGTCCTTTATATACATAATTGAAGTTATAATAGATTATGCTATAAATTACACTAATGTATATACTATACTTGCACGCAAAATTATTTTGAGATCCTAAAATTACAATTTTGAGGAAAAAAGGTAAAATAGTTTTTCATAGAAGACAAAATTATTTTACATAAAATCTGAAATTTTTTGACCACCCAGATTTATTCCTTGATTAAATATACACATAACTGGGTACTTTTTTTACTTCTATATATAGAATAGATTCTGCATAAATTTCAAAAAGTTGAAATTATACATGTTCCCAAAATTGATTTTGGATTTTTGAGGTATTTCGATTTTTTGAGATTTATGCAAAATCTATTCTATATATGGAAGTAAAAAAAGTACCTAGTTATATGTATCTTTAATCAAAGAATAAATCTGGGTAGTCAAAAAATTTCGGGTTTTAAGTAAAATAATTTCGTCTTCTATGAAAAACTATTTCGACTTTTTTTCCTGAAATTACAATTTCGGGGCTCCAAAATAATTTTGCGTGCAAGTATAGTTGAAATACCCCAAAAATTCAAAATTAATTTTGGGAACATGTATAGTATGTACTATTAATTACACTTATATATACACTACTAATTACACTTTCTACTATGCTATCTATTACACTATTCATTACACTATTGAATATATCATTGATTACGCTGTACACTACATTGTTGATTATATTTAGATCTACAGTCATAATATCTAATAGTTGTATTAATTTCTAAATGATTTACACTAATAGTTTCTTATATAATATATACTAATAATATTTTTTTTTTGTTCCAGCGAGGTCTTGCCTCAAATTTATTAATTAAAAAAAGAGAAAGTTTTTTACATTATATGAGATTACATAATACAAAATACACAACTTATTCTAATGTTTGTTAGAAAAGATGAGACTCAGATTAACTCATGAGAAACGGACCCGCAACCTACCACCTGAATATATACTAATAATATGAAATTGAGTTAATAATATAATAAATAAGATAAAAATATAATAATAAATAAAAGTTGATTATTAGAGTCAATAATATCTTTTTCAAAATTACTAAGTCTTTTATGTTATTATAACTATGATATAATATCTTCAAGTGGTCTTTTTAAATTATTAATTTTTGATGTAGAAATATAACTTGAATTTAATTGAGCATATACATTATATAAAGGTTCAATATCAAATTTAAAAATTTGAAAATTAAATATTCTAAGATTTTTCTAATTAATTTTCTATTATAAATTTTATTAAATATAATTTAAATATTAAATTATTTATATATAATTAATAAATAATAAAAATTAATTATATAATTAATAAATTAAATAATTTAATAAAAAAATAAATAAAAATGTATTAATTTAAAATAATAATTTAATTGTGTTATGTTTTTATTAATATAATAATAATTTAATTATATGTTAAATTAAATATATTAATTAAAATAATAATAATAGTTTAATTATATATTGCATTTTAAAATAAATTAATTTACTTAATTATGTATCAGATTTTTAAAATATTAATATGTTGAGTTAAATATATTAATTAAAATAATATATTAAAAATAATAATTATGTGTTGTTTAAATATATTAATTTAATATAATAATTATTAATAATTTAATTATATGTCAGGTTTAAAATATATTAAATTAAAATAATAAAAAATATACCTTTAAATAAGTATTAGTAATTATAGTTACTGACTTTATATTATTAATTATACTTGCACGCAAAATTATTTTGAGACCCCAAAATTACAATTTTGAGGAAAAAAGGTAAAATAGTTTTTCATAGAAGACAAAATTATTTTATTTAAAACCTGAAATTTTTTGACTACCCAGATTTATTCTTTGATTAAAGATACATATAACTGGATACTTTTTTTATTTCTATATATAGAATAGATTTTGCATAAATCTCAAAAAGTCGAAATACCTCAAAAAAATAAAATCAATTTTGGGAACATATATACTATTAATATTCTATTTTGCATTTTTTTATAAAACTTGATAGTTTTTTCAATAATTTTTAGTTTTAATTATATAATCATCAGGTATAAAATATTGAAAAGTATTATTTTGACTATTTTTTGAGTTAATTTTAATATAGCAAGATAGGTTTCTAAAGAAACAACATTATAAAATAAATAATATAAACATTCTTTTAATTTATAATGAGTTTCAATTTTTGAATTTTCAGAATAATTATGTATAAATGTATATCTAGAAAAATAATTTCCTAATAAAAAATTTTCCTTAGAATATTTTATAAATGTGTATAATAATTATAGTATTATTTAAATACATCTTGATTTTGATTTTCTTTATCTTGATTTTTCATTCTTGATATTTTTATTTTATTGTTTTATATTTAAATATAATATAGTTTTATTAAAATAGAGAAATGAGACTATTGAAATATAATATAGGCCAACTTGACTTCACTAATTTTATTATATCATATATGTGACATAATTTGATATCATTATGATATTGTTATCAATTAATAATAAAAATAAAAAATATCAAAAAAATCATGAAAATAAAATATCAAAAATAAACATAAACGATAATATATACAAGTGTCTTCCTTGTAAACAAATTTTTCTTCTAGAAATAAATTTTAATACATGAAAGAAATAAACATAGAAACAATAAAATAATATCTCATCATTTTTCACTTTTTTTATCTTCTTGTTTTTTACCAAAATATATTTATAATACTTATTAAAAAATGACTTGGCTTTAATAAGCATTCTATTAGTTTAAAACAACATTCTATTGATATTTTTTCTGAAACTATTTTCATTTATTTATTTCAAAATAAGTTAACATTTCGATATAGTTCAACATTACAAAAATATTATTATCAATTCAAGAGAAAAAATAGAGAAAAAAGATTAAAACAAATATTTAATTATGAATACTGAAGTTTTAAACAGAATTCAATTACAAAAACAATGATATATATTTTATTTATTAATTATAAAAAGACATATAAAATTAATTTTAACTGATATATTATAGATTTATTTTTAATTTTTAATTAATATTTATTAAAATATTTAAATATTAATAATTTTTTTTATTAGGTCAAGGTCACAATTAGAATTAAAAAAAAAATTGTACTTTTTAATGTAATAATGCTACTTGTACATTTATAAGTGATTCTAAAGAATTTGTTAATAAGTATATATTATTTAATAAATTAATAATTTATAATTAAATTTTATTGTTTAATATTTAATATTTATTAATTATTAATTATTTTAGAAATCAACCAGAACAAAATAAATTTGAATTAAATAAGTTATTAATTATACAAAATTATAAATATATATTGTCATATTCACCACTTTAACAATTATTTATTAATCATATATCAATTAATAAATAATATTGTTATAATATTTTATTAATTAATAAATTTGTAATTATTAAAAAATTTTTATTAATAAAAATTATATACAAATTATATATATATTATGTTTGATTTTCTTTATTGAAATTATGTTTTAAGCAATAATTTTTTTAGAAATTTTATTAATTTTATAATATAATTGACAATTTTCAAATGACATTATATATATACTACTGATTTTTTATCAGTTTCTCCTTCCATAGTAATATCTCCAAAAAATAAACATACCTATATTAAATAATATTAAAAAAATTTTTTTTTAAAAAAATACAAATTAATCTTACTTAATACTTGATTGTGATTTTTTTTCTCAATACTTGATGTTAAAAAATGTTGAAAAAATAAATTTTTTTTTTAATTGATGTAAAAATTGAGAAACATGTTTGGCAAAAATATATATATAAGGTGTAACATCTTCTTTATGATATATACCTGAAATTTGAATTGAATTATTCATTATACCTTGAGTAAGATAACAAAATAATTTAATCCAATTTTGAGTATCTATTTCAAATTAATTAATATCTTAATCAGTAAGATGCTTTTGATATAAAATTTTATATAGTTGATTGAATTCTCTCTATAATTTTTCAATATCTTTTCCTCATACTTCAGAAATAAATTGTAAAACTGGAAATTTTTCAAGTATTATTTTTTTTGTCAGGACTCATAAGTGAAATCTAACTCCATGATTTTTTCTATAGATTTTGTTTGAAAAAAATTCAAAATGAAGTTTAATATTTTTAAATGCTAATTTAATTACTGATTTGATTTATTTTGAAAATTCCTTTTTTTTAATTAAATCTACAAATAAACATTTCATCAAAGTATCAGAAATTCTTAAAAATAAAATACAACTCATCTGAAATATAATCTTCTTTATTAATTGCTAGAAATACAGGTAATTTTCTATTTTTACCTATTTAAAAAAATTTGATATAAAATAAATAAATAAATTTAAAATAAAATAAGATAAACAAACTTAATATAAAATAAAATAAATAAATTTTAAAACTTATATATAGTATTTCCTATATTTTCAAAATTTATATCCATATTTCAACATAATTCTAAAGAATAATTACAATATAAACAAAAATATTTTGAATTGAAAGCATTTAAACCCATAATAATATACATAAATTTTCAATCTTCTGAAAAAATAATTCTATAGGCCAATGAATTTTATTATTATCAATTATTCCATTATTTCAAAAATCAAAAAGTTGATGATTAAATAATTTACCAACTTTTGTTAAATCATCATATTTCTCTTGTCTAATATAAAGGCAAATATTATAATTTATTTATTAAATTAAATTAATAATATAATATAAAAATTATATAAATTTTAAAAATTATAAAAATAATAATAATAATAATAAATTTAATTATCAGTATTGATAATTAAGTTTTAAAACTTTTTCTCATTTAATAAACAAAATGTTAACATTACATGACTTTGTTTACAATCTACATTTTTACTATCTCCTTCAATTTTAAATTTTATTGTATCTCCTTGTAAAAGATTTGATAAAGATTTTTTTCCAAATTGAAATTAATACTTTAAGAAGAGTACTAATTGATCTATATGCTCTTGTATTAATATCTACTTTACTAACTAAAATCCCCTCTTCAGATTGTTCAGATATATCAAAATTATTGTCATCTTATATTTTATTAAGATTAAATGTTCCAATTCAAATCTTTTTATTAATATTATTTGTGATCTTAATTTGATGTTCGTCAATACAATATTCATGAATTAAATGAGACTAAATTGCAGCTAGATGTCAATATCCATCTCTTGATAACAAAGATTTATCACATGCTTGAATAATAGTATCTAATTTTGTTAGTTCAAGATTTTTGTTATAGATCAAATTAATAATTTTACCATTAAAATTTAATTCTATATTTTGTATAGAAATTATAGATTGCTCTGTTGTAGTTATCATTTGATGTTTTGTAATTAATTAAGAAAATGTTTGTTCAACATCTTTATCAAAAGATGCAAATTGTTTATTTTGTTCGGACTTGAATTGAGTTAGGGAAAGAGAACGTTTTCTAGAAATTTTAGAACTAGTAAAAATCTCTAATCTACATTGATGTAATTTTACAATATCAAATCCAAAAATATGAGAACCTGATACTTGAGTTACAGTTTGATTAATTTTCTAAATAATAAATATAAATATTAATTATTATTTTATTTATTTGAATAATTTTAAAATTTATGAATACCTGCAAAAATGCAAGAACAACACCAGTTGCTGATTTTTCATTACAAATACTCCATTCAGTACCATTTTCTTTTCAAAAAATATTATATTTTACCTTTTTATTTGATATAGATTTTGTTTTACATTGAATTTTTTATTTCTTAATTTAGTTTTGATAATATAGTCATCTGGTATTCAATATCTCCTTCCATTTTTTGAATTTTTTTGAGTCATAACTGTAATTTTAGGATAGCATTCCAAAGATAATACAATATAGCATGAAACAAATGTTTTTTTTTCAGATTTGTATGTTACTACTATTCTGGAAGAATTTGGATAATCTTCTTCAAAGGTTCGTGTTGAATAATTATCTATAAAATCAAGTATATACAGTATATATTATTTAATAATTATATCGATATATGTCAATTATTCACGATTATTATTCACAATTATTCGCAATTATTCGATGATTATTTGTATTTATTAAAGTTTTTTTTAAAAAAATTTTTTTGTTATTAATTCGCTCACGATTTGTGAAGCGTAGAACGATTTTCTACTAGGGTATTTCTAATATAGAAAGAAAGACCTTGTTTTTAGCTGTTTTATTCCAACAGCATTGATATTCACAGAGATATTCATGTTTAAAATCAAACGTTTATGAAATTTCCGCCATAATTCTGGCCAAAGTTATATATGTACTGTATTTATTAGTTTCAGGATCTTTTGATATCCATAATTCGGATGAAATTATTGAATATATCTATTCTTTTCAAGTGAATTACCATCCAAATAATTTATTTTTTATAAATTATAATTAATTTATTATATATTCAAAAAATTGCATAATAATAATGACAAAAAATACATATTTTACCTCATTTAAGAACTTTACAATTAAATTTGCAAAATTATCAAATTTTTTTAATACTATTTCAAATTGACCACATCGCTTTCATTGATGATTTTTAATATCCCATTCCATGATAAATCCATCGATCCAATTAGCATAATATATTGTACCAAAACCACCTTAGCAATTTTTTTTTAATATCTTTAAATTTATTATAAGGTATCCATTCTATTACTTTCCAAAACGCAATTGTATTTAGTTGAGTACCCCGAACAATTTTTTCATTTCTACTTGTCCATTTATCAAAATTATTTTTGAAATGCTTTGAGTTACATCGTTTGAAACAAGGCCATAACCAAGTAATATTTTCACTACGTTTTTTGTATATACATCTAACTATTATTTTATTTCCTTAATTTAATGGGTGAGGTAATTGAAAAAAAAAGGTGTAAATAAAATAAAATTGGGTCGCCATCGAATAATGTTGCACGCAATTTAAAATGGAATCTTTTTTTTAAAAAAATATCAATAGCACGAAATATTTATAAATAAATATTTGCTTAAAAATAGAGTAGTGTCACCACCATAAATAATTCTATTATTAAATTTATTATAAATGCTTCTCCGTTTTAATTATTCTTTTAATGTGACATTGAATGATTCAAAAATTGTTAAAATATAAATTTCGATTAATAAATATTAGAACAACCGGTGTCTAAATTGCAAACTTAAAAATAAATGTAGAAAGTCAATTAATGCTAAGAGATAAGAGATGTTGATTCGAATTGTTTGTCAAAATTCTTGCATATATAAATATTCAATAATGAAGAAATTAAATTATCTTATTAATAAGGTAAATATACAAATATAAATCTATGTGTGTAGATAATAACAAAATACAATATGCTGTATGTATGTTTCATAAAATAGGCATTATGCTGTGAAGCAATAAATGCCAAAACCAAAATAATATTATTTACTGTAGATGAGAGAAATAATCGCTCGAACATCATGATAAATTACTTTGGATTTAACAGTTAAAGAATATATTGATGATGAAAAGACATCTGGATCGATATTATTTAAATTATATAATTTTGCAATTGAAAATCATCTCTCAATCGCTACAAAAATCACCCGGGCATCATCTGTGTGCATAGCAGGGTCTTTGACTCTGTTTGATGAATTATTATTAGTTAAAATCACTCGATTCGCCACCGTTACTCGGTTCAAAGTCTGCATACGCTTAGGAAAAGAAAGAGACATCATCATCTCAACAATCAACTGAAATAACTAAGTTGATTCTGACTAACACATCGAGAAATAGAAATGAAATCTAATGCATCAAAATTTCTAATGACCCAAAGATTCCTAAGCTCGCATCTTTATCATTAGACTTTGACTACGCATGACACAGTACACGAAGGAACATACAGAAGTAAATTGGGTGGAATAAAATGAATTTTTTTTATTAATAAATAAATAATAATAAAAAATAAAAATGAAAAAACCAAATGCAATGGCTTAACTTGGTATAGTTTATTTATTAGAAGCACCTTCGTTGAAAAATTTTTTTACTTTTTCTCTTCCTCTATCTTTATCTCTACAATACAACAACAAATACATACAATAGATTGGGATTAATTGATATCAATAATTTAAAAACAAAATAATAATAAATAATAATATATATATACATACGGATAAGTAAATATAAATAAAAATTAAAAATATATATAAAAATATATAATGAAGAAAGAATTTCTTTATTAAAAATATTTTATAAAAAAAAAAGAAAAGGACAGTCGTACCACTAATCACATAAAGAAATAATGTCTGTAAACACTAACACAATAAATTGAAAGGTAATAATATAAAGAACAAACCCTAACCCTAATCCAATCTCTTTTGGAAAGCCAACAACTTGTAATATAAAGTCATTGAAATTCATCTCCTATGCCTTGGAAATTTCGATAAAAAAGAAGCACCCCTATATTCAAAATGATCCAATAAATGCATGTTCGAGGTGGATTTAATATTATACTATTCATAAAATTTGTGTTAAAGTATCAAACACAGTCATTATTTTAAAATAGAAAAAATTTTGTAGGTATAAAGCAATAATTATCTATAGCAATAATGATTATTTATGAATAATATAAGTATTTAATATTTAATTCTTTTACAAATTATATAAATATAGAAATAGTAAAATACGAATTCTGGATCAGCAGTTGCACAGATTCTGACCAACAATACTCTTAATGCAGGCAGAAAAAATTTTAAGTGTACGGTACAGTCTAAAGGCACCCCACTGTATAAGAACTCCCCTCTTATAATCACACAGTGCTTGGTCTCTATATATGAGAGATCATATTAAAATTCCCTCACTATAAGAACTTTCCTCTTTAGTCACACCAACACCATTTGTCTCAAGGGATGATATTTAACAAATTTTAAGAAATTTAAGTATGTGACTCTTTGATACTTAATATATTCTTAAAATATTTTTGATTTTAAGTATATTTTAATTCTTTTATGGGTGAGGTTACAACGTTTGGTTTTGATTTTTAATTGACTCAAAGTAAATATGAATTACATCATCCCTGATATAAAATTTATTACAATCGCTTCGTACGAGATAACATTATTGTAGTCATGACAGATATTTTGGAAAAGATAAAAAGAGTCTATTTTATGACAGATACTTTAGAAAAAATAAAAAAAAAACATAAATTAGAAAATAGTCTTTAAAAATGTTTTTTCTAAAAAATCAATTTTTTAATTCGAAGAACTCAAAAGCCTTGACAATGATTTGTTTTTCTCGAGTTCTAAGATGTTACTCCGATCGTTCTTCCACAAAAGGGTTGATAAACTTTGAAATACAAAAGCATTTTTTCACCACAAATAGTGTTTTTATGAAAGAAAATAATGAAAAAGAATTGCCAGTGGGCGTTCCTGCATTCGTAAGCTCAGAAATGCTACCTGCAATTAATTTGAAGGAGATATATGAAAAGAATGAAGCAAAGATAGAGGAGATATATAAAAAGAATGAAGCAAAGATAGAGGAGATATATAAAAAGAATGAAGCAAAGATAGAGGAGATATATAAAAAGAATGAAGCAAAGATACTTAAACTAACAAAGGAAAACAATAAAAAGGAAGCCGTGTTACAAGCAAAGATACTTAAACTAAGCAAGGAATTCAGTAAAAGGAAGCCGTGTTACTTACTCGTTCAGGAGAACTGTTTAAACTTCGGAGAATATGTAACGTGAGAGCTGCCTTAGAATTCATCAGAGTTCAGGTAATTTTTTATATGTCATAAACTTTTTTTTTACATTTTATTTATTATAGTATTTCTACAATAGGTTACTTCCCATGAAAAAAAACATACAGAGCCTGTTTGCAATGAACCTATTGATAAATTGTTACATAAATTATGTGTACAAGAAGATTTTAAAAAATGTCTGAAAGAAACGTGCAAGTTAAATAAGGTGCATATAAATGCAGTGACAAAATGCATTGAGGGACTTTATCATACGGCATCAAAATCACTGCATGGTCGCGAGGGAAATGAAATTATTATTTCCGCAAAAGATTGGGTGGCCAACGAAGCAATTGCCTTGGGACTCTTCTTCAAATATTATAATATTCCTTTTGTTTATTGGGATGAGATGGGAGAATCTAGGGATTTTCCATACGAGATAGCTGTGGATTAATCATCTTTACTTATTCAAAATGGACTTGATTTATCGTCGTTATCACCTCAAACTGCTTTTGATTATCCATCGTTCACTCATAAATTTAGAATTAATAATTTAGTTTATTTTTACATACATATTCACAATAATAATAATTCCCAACTATAATCTTTGTGCAACCGCCGATTCCGAATTCGTATTTTATTATTTCTATATTTACAATAAAATAATTTAATATAATAACCTAATTTGTAAAAGATTCACATACGCTGTAGATAATTATTACTTTACAATTTTTTTTAATGAAATATAAACTATTTTTGTATGATCTTTACTACATTCTAACTCAAAAGGATTAGACCTCCAAGAATTTTTCTATTTTTCAATAATGACCGTGTTTGATACTTTATCATCAATTTGATGAATAGTATAATATTAAATCCGCCTCGAACATGCATTTATTGGATCATTTTGAATATTGGGTGCTCCTTTTTTTATCAATTCAGGATGAAATTTCTGAGGCATGGGAGATGAGTTTCAATGATTTTATATTACAAGTTGTTGGCCTTCCAAAAGAGATTGGATTAGGGTTAGGGTTTGTTCTTTGTTTGCTTTATAATGATTTTCAAGTTATACCAAATAATTATAAAGTAAAAGAGGATTTGCTTCGATTGAGTGATTAATTAATTTTTTTTTTACAATAAATTAATTACATTTAATAACTAAAATAATATTAACAATTTAATTTATTAAAGCCAATAAATAGACTAACTTTCATAAATTTATTTCAAAAATCGTGCGTTACAATTTCTCAAACCCGTGACCACAAATTTATATATTGGACATTATTAAGAAGAGACATGATTGAAACGTATTCAAGTATATTGGTGGAATTAAATAAAGATATTTTTATACAAAGGTATATTACGAATTCAGTCAAAGTCATGAATTAATTGTGTATGTTTTATTTTAAATCAAATAATTTTGTGACTTGGAAGGTGAGTAAAATAATTGTTAAATATTCAATAATTACACAATGATTTAAATGTTGGCCGATCCTTAATTTGGCATCAAGTAAAACATTCTTCATGTCCATTTTTCTTTAATTGTTCTTACCTACATTTGTATTAAGACTTAGTGTGTTTGATCAATGTCAGGGTAAAAGGTAATTTTATGCATACAGGTAATATTGTATTTATATATAATGAGAAAGCGTGAATTATTGTTTTATTTTTATTTGTTTTTTTTTTTAAAAAAAAAAGGATTGAACGTATTACGTGTTAGAAGTGATGAACAATATAGTCGAAGGTACATTATTAGATAACATTAATATAATATTGATCTGGAATTATTAAAATTGATTAAAGAATTAGAGAGAAAGAGGAATATATCAAGAACGATGTAAATGGTTGACTGATGAATTTACTATAGCTATCAATTTGAGAATTTGATATTTATAGAAAAAGCATTACTGAAAAATGGCAATTAAAAAATATCTTCATCGCCATGTACATGTATATAATGAAATAAAATAATAAATTTGGTAATAGTTACACCGTAGAAGAACGTTCAATCTACATACTTTTATACTTTTATGAATAATATAATTTCTTTGCGAACCAAAGAAACTTTATACGTGTTAACTCAATCCACAATTTTAAAATCAGCATGTGACCCGTATATATAAAATGTAATGGTATGGTAACATTAATCGTATTACAGTTTATCGACCCAAATTTATTTCTTTTTTTGCAATTACCTCTCTCATTAAAATTAAGAAAATTAAATGATCTTATGTAAAAAATGCAATAAAAATAATTATAGTTTGTGGTGTCAACAATGCAACTAAAACATTCCAAAAATGATTTTGATAAATAAACAAGTGAAAATGAAAAAATAGATAAATTTATTCAAAATTCTCAACTGAATGCAGATGGTGACTGGAAAGTAATATAATGGATACCTTATAATAGATTTGATGATATTAAATAAATTGCTAAAGGTGGTTTTGGTACTATATATTATGTTAAGCGGATTGATGGATATATTTGGGGACGGGATATTAAAAAAAATAAATGGAAAAGAATCGGTAAAATTGAAGTGGTATTAAAAAAATTTGATAATTTTGCGAATTTAAATGAAGAGATTTTAAATGAGGTAAAATATTTTTTGAATTATACGATTTTTTTTTAAAAAAAAATTATAATATATTAAACGTAATTTTATAAAATTACATTATTTAGATAGCAATTCACGAGAGAACAATGGATCTCTGGAATTACAGGACTATTCTAATTTATGGAATAACAAAAGATCCTGAAACTAATAAATATATGATGGATTTACAATATATGCGTGATGGAAATCTTAGAGGTTATTTAAAAAATCATTTCGATAATATTATTGGGATTATAAATTATTTAATTTATCTGATTTAGTAGAAGGTTTTAATAAATTACACGCATCAGATATCTTACATGGGAATTTTTCATCCTGGAAACATTTTATCAAAGAATTTTAAATTTAGGCTTTCATATACTTTAGATTTTGGATTAGGTAAAATAGTTGGATAGAATTCAGAAAATCCTAATAATAGAAATACCTATGGTGCATTGCTCCAGAAGTTTTATGCGGAGAAGAATATACAAAGGCTGCTGATGTATATTCTTTTGGAATTGTTGCTTATGATCCATTTCATACTCCAAAATTAATTACTAGAATAATTGAGATGTTGGGATACTCGAGTTACTAACTTTAATTTTTCTTCTCTTAACTTTCGATTTGTTTTTTGAAATTTAGAGTATCGACCTACTTTTAAAGAATTGTGTAAAGAGTTGACAAAATATTATGACTGTTATTGTAAAAATAATGAAATTGCAATTCAAATTAAAAAAGTTAAAAAATTTTCTAAAAATAAGGCAAAATAAAAATTTTTGAGGTTGACCAGTGATGATACGCGATTTAAACTAGTAGACTATTTAATTATTCAAATCTCCCAGAACCTAAGTATGAAGAAAACTTTGAAAAAGAACTTGAAGAAATAACCAAATATGTTTCTTCTTTAAGTATCAGTAAGTAATCAAATATGTTCTCCTAAAATATACATATATTAAACCATACAATTTGAAAAATGTTGATGATTTAACATGTCCCTACTATACTGTTGTATCACTTATGAAGAACATTGAAGAATTCTTAGAATTTCCCAGTTTAACCAAAAAAAGTAATAATATACTATATTCTTTTATAAAAACGATAAAAAAAACGACACCACACCTTAAGAATTCTCAATAATTTAAAAACTTTATCGATTCTAAAAAAAGCATTGATAGAATTAGGACCTAAAATCATAATAATCTTCATAATTCTTATAATCAGAATCTTAATGAAAAAAATTGGGTTGTATTTTTTTTTTTATTTATTTGTTCGAATATAGAATTTGTATAAATGAATAATTATTATGAATGAAAAATATAAACATGGAGATACAGATGCGAACAATTTGACCTAAAAATTTATCCTACTACATATATAAACATAAAAATATTCATATATTGTATACACAAGTTCTGCTTTTTCTAAAGAAAATTAAAGCATATTGTAATAAACGACCATATTTATGCTTGATTCAGTATACTGGGTTTCAAAAAATATAAATCACATCTTATGATAAAGACTATTTTTAAAATCGTCAGTGAGAGTTTTGTTCTATATTAAGAAGTGGACGGCCAGCGTTTTGATCCTTTTTGAAAGTGGAAAATTAAAATAAATGATTATTTATGCATCACTAAAGTATTATAAATAAATTTTTTTTATTGAGTTTCTCGAATTAATTTATAACTTGATATATGGATTGTTACTTTAATGCGCAGTAACAACGAAATTTAAAATCAAGAAAAGAAACCTATTTTAATATAAATTCTTTTTTCTGTAATGATATTATGATTACCAAGAATCGGAATGCATAAAGGTTAAGGCATTAAGTATTTTTGTAAGATTATAAAATTCATGTTAAAGTGATAATACTGACACCACAGGTAGATAACCAAAATGTTCTTTGTCATATTAAAGGATTTAAGTTAGTGTTGAAGTTATGTCGCACACCACCATTATGAAATATTATATTAGGATATATTAATGAGAAAACTTCTTGCACAGATATCTAAATAATATATTTATTCAATTTGTCATGATAATTGGCATTAACGTATTTATTCAGTATCTGAGAAAAGCTCATATAATATAGCATTTCTGATGTGTAAAATATTAGAAATTAATAGTGATAGATAATCGTGACAATAGTGATAATAACAATGTATTCAATATAAAGTTCGCATCATTAAAAAAGACTGTAGCCGGTATACAATTTTTAAATTTCACTAATAGATATATTAGAAAAATTAAAAGTTATACAATTTTTATCATACGTTTAAACTTCAACAATACAATAAACAACGATATTTACACGAAGACTTGTACCAGTTTCAGTTTTTTATACATTGAGCTTTTGAATTTTATAGTTCTCTAATAAAGAATATTAGATAAACAAAACCATAAATATTTATTATAATATAAATAATCCTCTTCGGCAAACAAGAAACATGGTTTTAATTGAACTCTTATATGCTAGTTATTTTATTTTTACATACGCTGTTATTTAACATTTTAACTTTATAAACCCTATATCGAACTCACATACGTATATAATTGTGACAAAAACGTGAATGTAAAGATATTTTATTTGTACTAAGAGTTAATAATGATAAGTTAAATAGAATGAGTGAACTAAAATTATTAAGAAAAATTATGAGATTAAAAATTTAAGAAGCGATTTTTTTTTAAAAAAAAAAAATTAAATAAACAAGAAAAAAGAATTGGAAGAATTAGCAAGTCACTTCATTTTCTCGAGCTCAAATGAAAATTCAAACTTATTAAATAAACTTATTAGAATTCCTATAATTAAACTATAGAAAATTATTGTATCTAGTCATCATTTTTATTTAATTATTTATTTTTTCAATTTTATTTCTATCAAAATAAATAAACCACAATCAAAACATAAATAAATGATGAAGTAAAATATAAAGAACATAAAATCTTTCTGTGTTTCGGTTTTTTGTTCAAATAAAATATTAATTGTATTTACACGTGCATTAAACGAATGCATAAAATACACATATAATCTGTATATTTATGTTTTTTCAGGAAAATACGATAATGAGTAAATAATTGTGTTTGATAATTATTTCAATCAATTAGATGCATAGTTTGTTCATGATATTTCATTACTATTTTCTGAGATTTTATTTATTTCTATTTATCAATTATTTAATTTTATATAAAATTCTTATATACAGTATAAATACCTTATCCCTCCTTTTCGAACAAAAAGAGTTCTATTTAAGTATGTTTCTTGTGTCTCTTTTTATTTAAGTACCAAAATAATGTGCCACTATTTCAATTGTGATCCGTATCATTTATATATTCTAAAATAATGTTGACTTATTTATTATTTTAAGCTTAGTCACAGGATATTTAATCTTATTAATTATAATTGTAGGTTACAATTTGTAACTATCCCTTAAACCGTACATTTTAGCAGGCAAATTTGCCCGCTTAAATAATTTTGAAAAATTATCCCCTACAAAAAATTTTTTATATAAACGGGATAATTTAAA
>CAJVPK010000985.1:0-17546 GCA_910592015.1 Diversispora eburnea | reverse complement strand
ATTACAAAAATTTTCTAAATCTTTAAAGTTATTATTAATAAAAATTGTACAATATATAAGAGGAAAGTGTGATTTTAACCAAAAAGCTTTCTCTTCGATAAGAATAGCTTCTAATTTTTTAGATAATTCTTCAAGCTCGAATTTGTTAGCTGTTAACATCAAGTCAAAAATAATTCTCGTTTCAATATTTTCTAAATTAACGATACCACCATAAATATATCTATATAATTTGTATAGTTTAAATAACAATAATTAAATTATTATAGTGAAGTCACAATATTATTATTTTAAAATTAAAATAATTATAACTTACTTGAGAATAATATCAAGAACTTGAGCAGAAATTTCAGGTTTAATAATTGTTTTGATATTATTCTCACTTGGATTAATAGTATCCAATTCTTTAATAAAATAAGGGGACCGACATTTAAGTATGTTAGAGTGTGCAGTAAAATACTTCTTATCTTCAACTTCGATAATTACATTGTAATCATCTTTGTCATTAAGAAATTCAATAAAATTTTGAGATAATTTATCAAAAAATTTTAATGCCATTTTTTTTTTTTGTGAATGTGTAGAAAAAAAAAATAAAGCGAAATGCAAAAGAATTAAAAGAATTGATGCATGCTACGCGCAGCACAATGAAAATAATTATAGAACGATGGGTGATACAACAATCACCTGAGGCCATTATCATTGGTCCAATTTCTTTATTTTAAATTCGGTCTTATCTTTTAATTGCTGCTTTTTTTAGTAAGTCAAAAAAAAATAAAATAATTATTGTTCAACTTAGGCAACAAGCCAAACAAAGGATATGTGGCTACTCGTGAAAATTTTACTGTCAATATCACGTGATGAGGATGCAATTGATGAAATTTTGCTCACGAAAAAAAAAAACTTAATTATAACGAAAATATGTAAAAAAAAAAGCATTTATGACTATTTTTTTTAAAAATTTCCAACCTTTTTAATTTCTTTGATCAGTATTTTATTATTTAATGAAATAATCATTTGATTTATAAATTGATTATACAAATATACTTTTGTTTATTTTTATATTAATAAATTATTGAATAATTTTATTATATAGTAATGTAAAATTAATGATTTAAGATTGAGGCAGCCAATCAGGAATAATTATGATAAAAATCGATTAATTTCGAAAAAAAAATCTTGAAATGGTAATTATGAAATTATCTTCCGAATATATAAATGTTGGTTGTAATAAAACTCCCCAAGTAGCTGCTTGGGCAAAAGATGGATTGGTTGCATTTGGAGCTCATAATTATGTCGCATTATATTATCCTGAGGTATATATATATATATTTATTTATTTATTTTTTTACTAAATAATAATAATTATGAATTCTTTATCTATATTTTTTTTATATCCATATGTATAGGATCCTAATTCTAGAGGAATAATAGCGACACTCACTGGACACAAAGGTCGAGTGAATTGTGTGAACTTTATTAATCGAGGTAAAGAAGAATATAATGTCAGTTATGAATAAATTATATAATAATAATAATAATATATATACTTTTTTTTTGAATTAAAAAGGAGACGAATTGAATCAAACAAATATCGCAATAATTTCAGGTTCTACAGATAAAACTGCAAGGATTTGGAAAAAGACACAAAATGAAAAGGTAAAAAAAAAATATATTAATTGTTTCACTCCTTTTTTTTTTTTTCTCGTTATATATAACTACATAATAACTATACATAAAAAATTCATAATTATTAAAAAAAAAATAGTGGATAAATTCAGCAATTTTAGATTCCCATGAAGGTTCAGTTAATACAATTGGAGTAATTCAAGCAAAATCAATTATAGTAGAAAAAGATTTAATTGTTACTGGATCTTCTGATGGGGTAGTAAAAGTTTGGGAAAGAATCATAATTGATGATGTCAAAGGTATGATAATAATAATAATAATAATAATAATAATAATAATAATAATTTATTCTTATATAAATATCTAAAATTAATTCCTTTCCTTTTTTATATTATAATTATAATAATAATTATTATTAAAAGATACTGTAACTTGCATTCAAACAATTAATCTTGAATCAAAGTATCCAATGGGTTTGACTTTATCATATCTTCCAGAATCAAAAGGCATCATTTATATTAATTATATTTATCAAATTTAACAGTAAATATATTTAAAATACAAATATATTAATTGAAATTATTTTTTTTAATAATAAAGTTCCAATTCTAGCAATTGGAGGTACTGACAAAAAAATATTTTTATATATTCAAAAAAATGAGCAGGTAAGGTTTTTTTTATTTTTATTATTGTCATGATTTTTATTTTTGAAGATTATTTTTATTTTTTTTAAAAAAAAAAATTTATAATTATATATATATATATTTATTTAGTTTATTAAATCATTATCACTTCAAGGGCATGAAAATTGGATTAGATCTTTATCCTTTGCTACTTATACATCACCTTCTCAATTATCAGTGAGTTCAATAATAAATGATGATGAAAGTTCAACAACAAAAATTAAGCAACAATATAAATTGAATGATGGTGATTTATTATTGGCAAGTGCATCACAAGATAAATATACCAGGTTATGGAGAATTTCTTATAATGATAAATCAAATAAAGAAGAAAAGAAAGAAAAAGAAAAGAATATAGAACCAAATGTAGATAAAGGAAAGTTAAATTTGAAAGAATTATTACAAGGATTACAGGATAATAATGATATGTAAATATATGTGAATAGTTTTTATTTTTTTTTTTTTAAAAAAAAAAAAGCAAACTAAATTATATAATATTTAATTTTACTTTTTTTTATTTATTTAATTGTTATTTTTTAGTTCCAACAAAAAAGTCCAATTAAGTACAAAAGCTCATATAATAGAAATTGATGATCAAAATAATACCAAGTAATAAAATTTCCTATACTAATAATAATATTATTTAAATCTATTTTTATAAAATATTTTTATAAAAATAATTTAATATTTATAGAAAAAATTATTCAGTAATGTTTGAGGCATTACTTATGGGACATGATGATGGGATATATAGTGTTTGCTGGCATCCACCATTAATTATTAAAGGTAAAGAATAATTTAATATAAAAGAAAATAAATTTTGAATATAATAATATAATAAATTTAATTACAATTTTTATAAATTTTATAAATTTTATAGATGAGAAGGATAACTTTAAATATCATCAACCAATGTCAATTCTTACTTCTTCATCTGATAAATCAATGATTATTTGGAAACCTGAACTTGAAACAGGTGTTTGGATGAACTTGGTAAATATTAATATTATTACTTTAAATTATTATTTTATTATTTTATTTATTATTTTTATTTATTATTTTATTATTTTATTATTTTGTTATTTTATTATTTTATTATTTTATTATTTATTATTTTATTATTTTATTATTTATTATTTTATTATTTTACTATTTTATTATTTTATTATTTTTTATTTTATTTTTGTTTACTATTCTATTATTTTATTGGTTTATTTATTTTTTATTATTTATATATTTATATTGAATACAGCTAACAAAGCTAACTGCTTTAATATTTAGATACGAGTAGGAGAGATTGGTGGGAATACATTAGGATTTTATGGTGGATTATTTGGTCCAAAAGGAAATTACATTATAGCACATGGTCACACTGGTGCTTTTCATTTATGGAAGAATGTAAATGATGATGATAATAATAATAAAGAAGATTATAATCAAAATTGGCAACCTCAAGTATCAATAAGTGGACATTTCAATTCTGTTTTGGATATTTCATGGAATTCAACATTTAAATATCTTGTATCTGTAAGGTATTATTAATTATCATTATATATTTTTATCATTCTATTTCATTATTTTCTATTAAATTCTATAATTTATACAATTTAATATAATTAATATATATAAATAGTCTAGATCAAACAGCAAGATTATTTTCTACATGGAATCGTCAAATTGATTATTCAAATGAAAACAATAAAAATCAAATAGAAAATATTATTACAACATGGCACGAGATAGGGCGTCCACAAATTCATGGTTATGATATTCAATGTCTATCGTTTGTGGATCAATGGAAATATGTTAGTGGATCCGATGAAAAGGTTATTTCTCATTCTCTTTCTTTCTTTGTCTTTCTTTTCTCTCTTTAATTAATGTATCTATTAATATATTTATTAGATCGTGAGAGTTTTTGATGCACCAAAAAATTTTGTAAAATCTTTGGCAAATATAACTAGAGAAAATGATGATAATAATAATAATAATTTGGAAGAATTGGTTTGTTTCATTTATTCATTTTATTAAAGTTGGTTATTTAAAATTATTTTAATTAAATCAAAAAAAAAATTATTATATTAATAATTAATATTTAGGGATCTCGTCCAGTGGGAGCAAATCTTCCACCATTAGGTTTATCCAATAAAGCAATATTTAATTCGGATATAGAAAATTCAATGGAATCATATCAAGAAGAAGAATTTTTAGATAGAAAGATTCCAGGGCATACATCTTTATCTACTTTGAATACTTTAAAGATATTGGATAAACCACCTTTAGAAGAACAATTATCGAAAAGTACTTTATGGCCAGAAGTTGAACAATTGTAAGTTAATAATTTATTATTTTAATAAATTTAATAAATTAGATTAAATTAAATTAATTGATCTGATGCTAAAAAAATCTTCATTAAATATTTTTTTTTAATTCATTCATTAGGTATGGACATGGATATGAAATTATAAGTGTAGGTGCAAGTCATGATGGAAAATATGTGGCTAGTGCATGTAAAGTAAGTCTTTTTTCTTTTTTATACATATTTTTCTAGAATTATATTTTATTAATATGCATAATAATATGTAAATGTAGGCAACAACAACCGAACATGCAATAATTCGATTATATAATACAAAAACTTGGAAAGAAATTTCAAATGGTACTTTGGAATCACATTCTTTAACAGTTACAAAAATAAGGTTCTCTCATAATGATAAATGGATTTTAAGTGTTTCTCGGGATAGATTATGGTCATTATTTGAAAGAACTGATGATGAAGGTATAAATTATTTTAAAGAAATTTTTTTTGTTATTATTTTTATTGTTATTATTATTTTTGTTATTATTATTATTTTTGTTATTATTATTATTTTTGTTATTATTGTATTAAGTTTATTATTTAATTCAGTAACACCATATAAGTTAATAGCCAAAAATAAATCACATGCACGCATAATTTGGGATTCTTCTTGGAGTCATGATGATTTATTATTTGCTACTGCTTCAAGAGATAAGACGGTAAATAATCATCCGATTATTATTATTTATTATTATATTATTATTTATTATATTATTATTAATTATTATATTATTATTATTTATTATATTTATATTATTATTATTTATTATATTGTTGTTAATTATTTTTAATTATTATAATTATTCTTGTATAGATAAAAATATGGAAACAAGAAGATAAAATTAATAATTGGAAATGTATTACAACAATAAAATTAAGTGAAGCTGTGACAGCAATTGATTTTGCTCCCAAATTTATTGGAAAAGAAAGGTACATAAAAACTGGTATCATATATATCAGATTGAAAACATTATAAGCATTAAATCATTTATTTATTCATTTATTTATTCATTTATTTATTCATTTATTTATTCATTTATTTATTCATTTATTTATTTATTCATTTATTTATTTACTTATTTGGTTTAGATATTTTATGGCAGCTGGATTAGAAAATGGAAAAATTTTATTCTTTATTTCAGAGATTGAACAAATAGATAAATGGAGTTTGGTAATGGATGTGGATAAAGAGTAAGTGTTAAACTCGAATTATTTTTGTTTACTTTTTAAATTTAATTAAATTTAAATTATTGTTTCTTTTTTCTTTTTTTGATACGATATATTAGTAATTGCCATGTGGCAAGTGTAAATCGTCTTACTTTAAGTGAATTCACGAATTCAACTGAAAATAATAAAATAAAATTAAGATGTGTGAGTTGTGGATCAGATTATTGTATTAAAATATTAAATTTAGAGATTTAGTTAGTAATAATCTAATTTAATATAATTTAATAATTAGAATTAAAAATTACCTATTTACTTTTTTTACAGTACAGAATTTGATTCGCATGCATGTTACATTTTTACTATATTATTTTTTATGTGTATAAAAAACATTATAATATATTATCAAATATCATCAATAAAATATTTCGTCAATAACCCAAAGACCACGCAACGTATCTTTTTAACCTTTTTTTTAGACTATTAAAAATGCTAGCGTTAAAACTTTATATTTGAAAAATACATATAATTTATACGTGTAATTATAGTATAATTTATATTTTACAACTAAATCAAAGAAATATTAAACTAAATAAATAAGACTTGAACAAAAACTTTAAGATAACATCAACTAATGAAAAATCATCTGCGTATACTGCGTATGAATTACTACTATAATACATATGTTTTAAACGTACGTCATCATCCAAATCTTAAGTTGACAAGAGATTTATTGTGTCTTAGGTCACTATGAGATCACATTATGTTTCATGCAAAAAAAAAACATCTTATATATATATATGTATGTATATATGAATACATGATATCCAAAACTATAAATAAAGTGGATAATCGATAATAATCTCTCATTTCATTTTTTCATTTTTTTCAACTTTTCAAAATTTTTATCCCATAATTAATGAATAGGTTGTTTTCAAAGTTAAAAAAAAAATAACGAATAACCTTTTATAACATATTTGTTTATTAAGATATCTTTTAAATATAAAAGTTATAAAAGTTATATAAAAAGCTATTGTTGCATGTAATTATGAATGTTCCTAAAGATACTCATGCCTTCCCTTCAAAGGATTTACCTTTTCGTCCATGGAACGCGCGAGCATTAGAATTAAATGTTAAAGTAATCTTATATTATATATGTTTAAATTTTGTTATTAATCATTTGTTATTTGCGTTATTTTTACTTAAAGTTCGCGTTAAATCATTCATCTTTAAATAATTTTATCTTTAAACATCATCATTTTTAAGGTTGCGGATCCATTATCTCCTAATCCAAGTGACTCACGTCGGCACATACCACCAATATCAAAAATTCGTGGAAGTTATTATCAAAATATCAATGTAGGCAATACTTCTGATACTTTTACTAATACTATCCCTATCACTACTATAACAACTCCAACAGCAGAAGAAGCAAATTTAATGGATATATTCGAAGAAATTGGTGAAAGTTCTTCTCGTGACGCGAATAAAATCAATGTATTTTCATATATATATATATTAATTAAAAAAAAAATAATAAATAATGGATTTTAAATGAATATCGATCTTATCTTTTTTGGTAGATCGTACAACCACCACCATATCCTATTATTAGTCCAGGAGTTCAACCTAAAACTGTTTTAAGAAATGATTTTCAGGTGGGATAGTAATGAAAAGATTATTATTATATTTATTATAATTATTATATAAATTTAGAGAAGACAACCATGGGTTATGAACGATTCTGGAATTTTTTATTTTGTTATATTCTCAACCTATATTCATTTTTTTACTGACTTTATGATTAATTTATATATTAGTCAATAGAAATTTTGCCACCAGATATTCCGAAAATCGAGAGGTATATATATATTGTAAAAAATTATTAAATTAATGATTATCATGTTGTGTTTACTAATTTAGTTCTTATAATTTAAAAAATTTTCGATAGTAAACATTCAAATTTATGCGAATTAATGAGAGAATCTTCTTTTACTACCAAGGATTATACTACTACTAATAATAATAAAGATTGTTGGGAACGAGAGAAACCTGAATTAGTAAAAGAAGCTTCCTTTATTAATGATTGGAGGCGAGAAAAACCTGAATTAGTCAAGAATACCACTACTACTAATAATAATAAAGATTGTTGGGGACGAGAAAAACCTGAATTAGTCAAAGAAGTTTCTTTTATTAATGATTGGGGGCGAGAAAAATCTGAAATAGTCAAGAATACCACTACTACTAAAGATGGTTGGGGTCGTGAGAAACCTGCAGTTTCCTTTGTTAATGATTGGGGGCGAGAAAAATCTGAAGTAGTCAAGAATACCACAACTATTAAGGACGGCTGGGGACGTGAGAAACCTGAATTAGTCAAAGAAGTTTCCTTTGCTAAAGTTTGGGGTCAAGAGAAACCTGAAGTAGTCAAGAATACTACTACTAATAAGGAGGGTTGGGGACAAAAACCTGAACTAATCAAAGAAGTTTCTTTTGTGAATACTACTACTAATGGTGGTTGGAGATGTGAGAAACCTGAAATAGTCAAAGAAGTGGATATTACTGCTAAAGATGGTTGGGGACGAGAGAAACTTGAATTAATCAAAGAAGCTATGAATACTACTGCTAAGAATGATTGGAAACGAAAGAAACCTGAATTAGTCAAGGAAACTTCTTCCAAAGATTGTTGGGGACGAGAAAAACCTGAATTAATCAGAGAAGTCTCTTTTAATGGTTGGGGACGAGATAAACCCGAATTAGTCAGAGAAGTCTCTTTTAATGGTTGGGGACGAGAAAAACCTGAAGAAATCAATGAAGTCTCTTTTACGGACACTATTAACAAGGATGCTTGGGGACGAAAGAAACCTGAATTAGTCAAAGAAGCTTCTTCTGTTAATACCAAGGATGGTTGGGGACGAGATAAACATGAATTAGTCAAAGAAGTCGTTTTTAAGGATGGTTGGGGAAGAGAAAAACCTGAAATAGTCAAAGAAATTTCTTTTATTGATGTTATCAAGGATGGTTGGCGGCGTGAAAACCCTGAAATAGTCAAAGATGTTTCTTTTATGGATACTACCACTAGGGGACGAGAGAAATCTGAACTAGTCAAAGAAGTTTCTTTTGTTTCTACCAAGAATGATACCACTACTAAGGATACTATTATTACTACTACTACTATCGAGGATACTAATACCGAGGATGATAGGAGACGAGATAAAACTGAACGGAAACGACGGCAATATGTCAATTTACCAGAATCAAAAAATATCAAAAAAGAAGTAAGATGGGATGATAATAATAATAAAAAGGAAAATATAAAATCTAATTGGAACATAACGACTAGGAACATATCAAAAGGTAAAAATGGGATGTTAGTCGATTGGAATGTGGAAAAAACGCCAGAAAAAAGTAGAATAAAAATAAATACAGAAAAGAACATTATTTTACGAAAAGAAAAATCTGATCTTATTGATCTTAACGAAGTTTCACCAACAAATAACTCGAATAATTTGAGAAATTACCGTCACCATCATTCATCCAGGAAAGGTGAAAAAGCCACTGGTATTAAACAACAACAAACAACAACAAAAACAACAATTAAATTACAGAAAATCGGTTCTTGTTCAATTTTGGATACGAAAATGAAATCGGCTTCGGCTTTTGAATCTAATCCAGATTTATCAAAGAATTTATCTCGAAATGATTCATTATTAGTATTTGATGGATCAAAGTTTGTACTTGAAAATAGTATCAAGAAAGAAGTTGAAACTTTAATTAATCTTGATGATAATTTGAAACAAGAAACTACCGTAAAATATGATGAAACAAAAAGATTCGAAGATTTAAAAACGATCGATTATACCGGATTCTTAAGTCAAGAATTAAGAAATGCAATGGCGGAGGCTAAAATACATAAACAAGAAACATCAAAATTGGTAAAATCTTTTTATTTATTGATTACTATTTTTATGATTATTTATTTCTTAAATATTTATTATCTTTATTTTCTTTTATTTTCTTTTTTCATATAAGCCTTTTTTTGTAAAATCTGAAAGTTTTATTAAGGAATTTGATCCATTTCATAATTCATCTCGTTCGTCTTGTTCTTCTTCTTTGCGCGATTCGTGATTCAAAATTCTATTATTATCATATCATTACTATTCTTTTTTTTTCACCTGATAAATTTCTAATAATCTTTGTTATGCTATTATTGTGTATTTTTCTCTCCTTTAAAAGTATAAATTGAAATAAAATAAAATTTGATATTTAATTTTTCGAAAATATCAAGCTTTACATACTATATTATCTTTTTTTTTTTATAGGAAATTAAGAAATATTCTTGCTTTGTCTTACGTTTTCTTGTGTATGAGTGTTAGTTATGCCATGCGAAAATATTAATTGACATATTTTCGTAATACTGTTTTCGAAAAAAAGAAATGTTAATATTTTTCTTTTACTTCGTAGAATTGCTGAACCGTTCAAACTTTTCCATTTCTTTTAACAATAAATGAATAATGAGATTTCATCTTTTTTAATACAAAAAAATTGGAATTTTTGATTATAATTATACAGTATTGCTCATTTCTTACATTTTTTTTAAAAAAAAAATACCGCATTCAGAGCTTCGTTCAAAAAGAAAAAATCAAAAATTTTTTTTGAAAATTACGAAAATTAAAATAATTGTAAAATAATACAAAAAATTTATCAAAAATTCTCAAGTTATTTTCAAATCATATGGTTAACTCCCTCGTCTCGTCTAAAAACTATAGATGATTCATAAAAATCGAGTATCTATTATTATTAAATTAAAATACTTTAATTTTAATATTTATATTTATTTATATCAAAAGAATGAAGAAAGAAAGAAAGGATTCAAAACCTTTTGAGGGCATAGTGGATTAGCATCATCATTCCAATGAATAGTCTTTACCCCATTTTTCCTTGAATAAATATTTATTAATATAATTAATATATATAAAAAAAAACAAATAATTAAAATAAAAGTAATAAAAATAGCAATAATAAATAAATAATAAAATCAATACCATCGAATAATAAGAAATAATTTCTTGGTATTTTCATCTCGTTGAACAGCCTCAATACATTCCACATATGGATCCCAATCTGTGACAGCAACCATATTATCCATAAATTCATCCTCGCCTTTTTTACCTTCTTTACCTTTACCTTTTCTAGTTTTACTAGTTTTACCTCTTTTACCTTTTCCCCTTTTATTTTCTTTATGTAATATTGGGAATGGTGTAAGCATTCGGAAATCAATATCACATTCATTTTTATCTTCTTTAATTAACGTGATTTCATTTTGCATGCCGGTTTCCGAATTTTCTTCGGTGCTGGTTTCCTCAGTATCAATCTCCATATTATCAGTATTTTCAATATTTTCAACATTTTCAATATTTTCATCACCAATATTTTCAAAATTTTCATCACCGACATTTTCAACAACAATTTCATCGATAATACTTTCATCAACAACAATATTTTCGTCAATATTTTCACGATTTTTTCGAGTTTCCTGACTTGAATCACCTACTACCACTGAGACATA
Organism: Diversispora eburnea; assembly: GCA_910592015.1. Classification (NCBI taxonomy): domain Eukaryota; kingdom Fungi; phylum Glomeromycota; class Glomeromycetes; order Diversisporales; family Diversisporaceae; genus Diversispora; species Diversispora eburnea. The sequence goes on along the minus strand of CAJVPK010000985.1, from coordinate 6,154 downwards.
TGGAAGATGTTCGATCGTGACAGCTTCAGAGTCAAGTGAATAATCATCTTCTTGTATGTGAATAGATTCCACTTCAATGGTTTCTCGAAGAACTACACTTGATAATTCATCATTGTATTCATTTGAATCATCATTAACATCATCATTGTTATTTAAAGTAGTATCCACCCGAAAATCAACGTTGTATCTTTCATCGTTAAGATTATTCGATTCGAAAACAAGAAGATCATTATCATCAACATTCATTCGACTACTATTACTACTAATACTTTCACCTTTATCGATTTTGTGCGAAATGTCTTGAGAATTATCAGTATTATCGATATTGCAAGATATACTACTAAATGTGGCATTCATTGATTCCGCATGGTCAATATCAGTATCCATTTGATGAAAATCTTTTTTTTCTACCTCTTTTACCTCTTCTACCTCTTCTACCTCCTCAACCTCTTCTATCTCTTCTGCCTCGTACTTAGAAACATTTCCTTCACATCGAGATAGTTGAAATTCTTGTCCTAAAAATAGTATTTCCAAATTAGAAGATTTTCATAATTTAAATGATTCAATTTAATGAAATCACCTTGACTAATATCGTTTAGGTTTAGATCTGCGAAATCTTTATCGGTAATTTTCATACCCGAATCTTGTGAACCTCTCACTTCTAATTGATAATTTGATTCTTCTGATATAATAAGCGAATCTTGTGATCTGGAATCATTTTTTCCTCGGCATGATTTATCTCCCGATTCTTCATTGTTAAGAGGATGAGGAAATTAAAATTTTCATTATTTCCATTATTAGGATTATTGACTATTTAATAAAAAATTGAAGTCGTCCATTACCATCTTGGGTTTCATTTCGGGCAGCAATATCCAAATATTGAGCAAGGGGATGATTAATTGCATGTAATTGAAATTGGCCGACCCGAATCCAGTAACTTTTAATATGTTGACCGGAACTTTAATAATAAAATAGTTAATTGATAAAATCACATGAAAATATATAAAAGTTGATAACAAATAATAAATTACAGGTTATATTCGTTTTCATTTTTCCAATAACGATCATGACCATTTTTAACCAAATATTCCAACTTTCTCTATATATAAAGAAAAGTTTAAATAAATTTTAAATTTTTTGAAATATGTTGCAAAAAAAAAAGTTTTGATTTTACGACATACTACATTAATCCAACGATGTCCAATAAGTTTTTCAGCACCACGGTCATTCCGATTTTCCATACTTTTATATATTTCTTTATTATTCTTTTCCTTACATATATCACTATGTCGTTCAATATCTACACTTTTTCTCGTATCCATTCGATTATTATTGGTAATTATGCTACTCACTAAATCTCCTTCTCCTCCACCTACTCCTTCTCCTCCTCCTACCCTTCCTTCGCGAAGGACGACGTTGTTATTATTTTTCACACTTTCAGTATGAACATTATCTATGATAGATATATCAGAACTAATGGTTTCATTTCTTATAATCGTACCAAAACTTTTGGGTGCATTCGAATTATTATTATTTAATACTTCTTTCATATTTCTTGAATTTTCAATATTTTCGATATTTTCAATATTTTCAATATTTTCAATATTTTCAATACTTTCGGTTATTTTAAATGATCTACTTGCGTTATAATTATAATGATGAATTTCTGATGACTTATTGGTATCATCATCATTATTAAGAGGAGGCTGTGCTGTAATTCTTTGTTCCACGGTTGAATTATTTTCATTTTCATTGTCATCATTTAATATAAAAGTACCAGAATCATGAGTTGATAAAAGTTCAGTAGTAGTGAAGATATCTGTCGTTGTACGAAAGTAAACATTTGTACTTTTAAAATTCGTTTCAACGAATATATCTTTAGTGAACTGAGACATTTTTGCGTTGCAAAATAATTATAATAATAATTATAATAATTTAATGATAATAATAATTATAATAGTTTAATGATAATAAATAATTATAATAATTTAATGATAATAATAATTATAATAATTGTAATAGATAATTTCTTTTGTTTATTTTTATTAAAAGATGATTTATTTAATTTTTTTTCATTAATTCAATTTTTTTCTCGTTTTTATTTTAAAAATTTGTAAAAATCTAATATTTATGTCATCTTTATTCATTATTTACTTGTTAATATAAAATATAAAATATAAAATATAAAAATGATTAATTGTAAAAATGACATCAAGTTATCTTTTTTATTCTGACTTTGAATAATTGAACGCAATTTTCCCAATTTATCTTTTCAGCATTGATATTATTTATTCGAGTAAAAAATTGAAGAATTTTTTTAAATTGTTTCTTTACAACGTCGTCGTTGTGTCGAAAAAATTTTCATCCTTCATTAGATCCTTTCCTAAATTACAAATAACTTAATAAACGATCGACACAAATACGATAATAAATAAATACGCTCTGCATTCAAGGAGTTGAGGGGTGAGAAAATAATGAAATCGTTTATTGATATTCCGCCTCATTCCCATTTTCCAATTCAAAATTTACCATTTGGAATTTTTTCTACTGAAAAATTTGTAAATTCTTTATATATATTTACCAACAAATAATTTACATATATATATATATATTTACCAACAAATAATTTACAAATATACTTTTATTTAATTTAATATAGCCTTCACCTCGGGTTGGAGTCGCTATAGGTGACCAAATTTTAGATTTATCATCCTTAACTTCATTATTAGAAGAAAATGTTCCTGAACTGAAAAATCTTTCCAACGTTTTTTCTGAGGTAACTTGATATTTTACATGATATATTTTACTAAAACTTTTCCTCTTATCGTCGGATATCCAATAAATTAAATAAATTAAATTTAATTAAATGTAATTATTCTTTAATCATTAGCCAACTTTGAATAAATTTATGTCATTGGGCAGACCTATATGGCAAGCAACTCGTCAATACTTACAACAAATTCTATCAGAAAATGATTCAACTTTACGAGATAATATTGAACTTAAACAACGAGCTTTAATATCACAAAAGTTGGCAAGAATGCATTTACCGGCTAACATTGGAGATTTCACAGATTTTTATGCTTCCAAAGAACATGCTACTAATGTGGGTACTATGTTTAGAGGAAAAGATAACGCATTAATGCCAAACTGGTAATTATTATTATTATTATTATTGAACTTGTTTAATTAATAAAAATAAAAATCAAATTTTTATATTGTCATATTATCAATTATGTTTTTTTATATATCTTTATTTTGTCAATATTTTTTAAAAGGAGTCATTTACCAGTTGGATATCATGGTCGATCCTCAAGTATTGTTGTTTCTGGTACGGATATCGTACGTCCCAGTGGTCAAATATCCCCCGGAAAAGATCAGCCACCAATTTTTGGTGCATCGAAAAAGTTAGACTTTGAATTGGAAATGGTAGTTGACTTTTTATATAGGTGTAGAAAATGAAAGATTAAAATTAAATCATTTAATAAATTTTTTAATATCTTCAAAGGCATTTTTTGTTGGCCCTGGAAATAACCTTGGTGAACCTATTCCAATTGAAAAAGCAATTGACCATATCTTTGGAGTAGTTTTGATGAATGACTGGAGTGGTATACACAATATTTGATTTATTTTGTATTTATTTATTTGTTTATTTTCATTTATTTATTTATTTTATTTTTTCTGAATATAAAGCTAGAGATATTCAAGGTGAGCATTTGAATCATTTAAATCATTTAAATGATTTATAGCCTAGAATATTTTTCATTGTAATAATTGTAATAATAATTATTTAATTTAAAAATTCATTATTTTCATTATTATAGCTTGGGAATATGTTCCATTAGGTAATTAAAAATGTGAAATGATAAATAACAATTTCTTTTCATCATCATTCTTATCATTCTTATAATTATTATTATTATTGTAGGCCCTTTCCTGGGAAAAAATTTCGGAACAACAATTTCACCTTGGGTTGTTACAATGGATGCATTAGAACCATTTTTAGTTGAAGGACCTAAACAAGTAAAAATATTCTAAAAAATTATCTTTTTTTATATTACTGAAATATAATATAATTATTTATCTAAATGCAATATATAGGATCCCACTCCATTAAAATATTTGCAAGATACTGGACCATCAGCCTATGATATTCATTTGGAAGTCAAAATGAAATGTGAGGAATTTTAACAACTTTCTTCAAAATCTGAGATTGAAATTATCTTAATTTATTAGTTTCTTTTTGATTATTAGCAAACCATTGTAAATCTCATGTAACCATTGCAAATTCAAATTTGAAATACATGTATTGGTCATTGAAACAACAACTGGTTCATCATTCAGTAAATGGATGTAATATGAGATCAGGAGATTTATGTGGTACTGGTACTATTAGTGGTGGTCCTGATGCTATTAATGGTGGTCCTGTAAGTTATTATTTTTTTATTCATTTTTTCTTTTATTTTATTTTATAATATTTAAATCATATACACATGACATATAACAAATACTTTTTTAATATACTTAAATAGAATAAAAGTCCCTTAGGATCATTATTAGAAATTACTTGGAATGGAAAAACTAAAATTGATATTAATGGAAATAAAAGAACATTTATTGAAGATGGAGATGAAATTTTATTAACTGGGTATTGTACAAATGAAAATTATTTAATTGGATTTGGTGAATGTATTGGCAAGATTTTACCTACTTATAAATAATTCCAAAAATATTCATAATTATATTGTGATATTTATAATATTAATATTTTGTTAAATTATAAATAATTCATTTAATTAATTAAATAAATTAATTTAAGATTCACTTAAACTTTTTGTGTAGATTGTTTCCTATTACCAATATGTTTGCTTTTTTTTATTATGCAAATACTATTGTAACATTTATACTATAATACATTATGTTATAATTTTAAAGTCTAATTGACTATTAATTAAGAATTGTGCTTCCGGTTAAATAGGATAAGTGTTCAGAATAATTTCAAAGATAATTGAAACTCTTTAATTAGATTTGAGCTTGAACTCCATTGCATTATTTTCACCCATAATCTGTTAAATATATAATCTACTTTTGAAGTGTTGTTTTCCTGAAAGGCCTACACATTTATTCTCAAAAAAAAAATACTTAAATAGAACTTATAATTTCTCTATAATAGTTTAATATAATATTATTAAACTGTTGATTTTTCAAGTGTTCCAAAATGAGTTTTGTATTTTTCTTTATTTTTTCATATCAAATTGATAATTATTATTTGATTTTATTTTATCTCTTCTTTCAAATAACAATTAAATATAACTTTTAACCAGTTTCAAAAAATCTACAATTTATTATATACTTTTATATATCAAATAACTAAAAATTGACAAAATTTTTGATATAAATTAGTTTAGCCTATACTTATTAACTTAATTGTTTTTATATTTGCCAAAAATATAATTATCAAAAATAATTTCAATTGCCAAAACCAAAAAATATTTTTAACAGCCTTAATTATTTTTGATTGCCTTAATTATTTTTGATTGCCTTAATTATTTTTGGCCTTAATTATTTTAGATTGTCATATTAGTTTCAGTTGTTTTAATTATTTTTAATTACTGTAATTATTTTTATATATAAAAATTAATTATAGTATTTACTAAGGATAGTTAGCTCAATTAATATTAAGTCTAGTTTAATAATTGTACCTTTGACTAATTGATTTTCTCCTTGACTCAATAGCTAAATTTTTTTTATTAACTAGCAAGGTCTCACAAATATATTTTATTATAAAACTTAAGTCATAAACAATATACAGATTTACAAAGTCATATATCTACTGGTTAAACTAATACATACTAAAGCTCCTCATAGGCCTTAAGGTTCGCGAGCCTAGCGAGCCGAGCTGATCCAAGCTGAGCTGAGCCTGATATTATAGGCTCATAGGCTCGCGAGCCAAGCCCAACTAAGGCCTGGCTCGAGCTTTAAAAATTTTGGGGCCTTAAATAAAAGCTCACATAATTTTTTTTTTAAAAAAAAATTATCCGTTGCTATTAAATAGCAACGGAAAAAATCAAATTAAAAAAGCGACGGATCGCTAAAAAAAAAATTAAAATTTCGTGGCTTTATTTAAAAGCCACGAAATTATTTTTTTTAAAAA